>PVJH01016034.1:0-35791 GCA_004026705.1 Nesogale talazaci | reverse complement strand
GACTTTTGGCGCACGACGGGGCCCGGGGCTGCAGGCCTGGAGGACACACGTGCCGAGGAGCTGAGGTTCCCAGGATGCTCCCATGAGACCTAGCCCGCCTCTAGTAGGTGCTGCTGGGTGCAGGGAATAAGATACAAAGGCTTGCTAGGCCCCTCCCCACCCCCCCCCCACCCCCAAACTGCCCCGGGAAGAATAGCAATGGCAGGGAGAGCTGAGGAAAGCACACTCCGTAAGCAGCGGCTACCGCCTCACACCGTCTCCGAGCTACACCGGAGAGCAAAGCCAACACGTTTGAAGCAGTCTTGTCAGGGGAAGCACATCATCGGATCAAATGAAAGGGGGGCTTTTAACGAGTAACACAAAAGGCAATGTTTAGCAATTGAGAGAAAGAAAAGCAAAAGGTCATGCAGATAAAACTCATTTGACCATCTGTGTGGACTGTCACTGCTTCAAACTCCAGTGCCACGATTAAGAGCACCAGTCAGCAGGGACTCTGCTCCAGCATGCACGGCATGGCTGTCTACCTGGCCCTCCCACCATCCCACCCCGCCCCACCAAACAAGTCACTCACGTTTCCGTCGCTCCTCTGGCCCCCTTTGTGGGTGATGACCACCACTTCCATCCACTTACGCAGATGTTGCTGTTAGAAAAACACACCCATTCACTCCAGTCAACACTAGTGTGAGAGCAGCGGGGGAGGGGGGTGGTGTTCCCTCTCAGGCACACAGCCTGTTGGTGCCGGGAGGGGCTGGCACTGGCTGTGCTCTGTTGAACGAGACTGAACTGCCCAGCAGAAAGCTTTCCAGGAACCTGGCCCAGTCCTCACCCTGCAGCCTCCCCCTGTCACAGCTCCTCCCCGCCCAGGGCAGATATCTCGGTGGTGAGAGCGCCTACGTGGGGAGGGAGGGTGGTGTGGGCATGTACTGGGGCAGGGAGCACTTAGAAAAGTTCATGGGTAATGGAATGGAAAAGCTAATGGATGTTCTCCTGAACTCTGGAAGCCTCCATCTGTGTAAGAACGTCCTGGAAGGACACATGGGAATATGGTCCCTTCATGGAAGTCACCGCCAAGCAGGACTTTGTAAGCTGCCTAATGAACCAGACAAAAACCCCAATGCAGAAGGAAGTCAATAGCGGAAACCCTCCTTCGTCAACTTAGACGTCAAAGCTAAAACATCGTCCCGTCCATCTTCTTGGATATTGGCCATCTAAAACCCCCAGAGAGGTATAGAGGGTTTGCTCAAGGTGGCCTAGAAAGAGGGACCACACCTCTGCTTTGTGGAAAGAAGTGCCAAGTGGCTAAAAGGGACCAAACAAAAGCTTTTAGAGGACAATGTGACTTTACATTCTAAGGCAGAGATAGGTGCGCATTCTTTCTGACCCAGAAACCCTGCCTCTGAGTGTTTGCTGTGGGCTACAGTCAGGGTTTTTCACTGCACCACTGCCTGTGACTGCACGACAGGAACCATCAATGTGCTTGCCAATGGGGAGGAGGCTTACTGGAGGAGACAAAGGCTTTCTGCAGCATTGGGCAGCTAGAGAGAGACCAATGAAAGGCTTCATGCTCCGACACACAATCAGCTCCAAGATGTGTTGCGAAGCGAGAAAAGAGTGGTAAGAGACATGTCCGTTCCACTACACTTGCAGACATGCCGAGGAGAGCCAGGCCCCCGTCAACAGGGGCTGTGGGCCTCTAGGAAGGAGAAGCGAGGTGGGAGGGCAGGGGCGGGGGAAGATACTGCTGCCTAGGCTGTCCCCGTTAGTCCCGTTCACATTTCAAACCATGGGACTGCACCAGACAAAAGCATCATTTCATCTCTCAAAGCGTGTTATGGAATAAGTTTAAATGCATTTATTTGGCTTACCATCATCTGGTCACAAAATTTATCATTAAAGGAATTTGGGAAGAGCCTCGTGACCGAGGTCAGGCGGTTCACAACATTCAGCGTCAAGCTTCGATAATCTCCCAGCATCATCAACAAAGGTCTCATGTGCGTGTGAATCTGATCTACTTCTATTGTAGCACCTTCTAGAAACTATTGAGAGAGAGGAAGGTCACCAAGACAAATAGAGATAACAGCAAATTCTTCATGACAGTCTCACATTCAACCCTTGCCGCCAGCTTTTCTCTTGGGAAAATGAGGTCATTAACCACAACTATTTTGGAAATTCATGAGGAATTAGGGAAGACCTGTCTTGCCATTCTGAAAGTTTAAGAGGTTCAGAAGGCCTGAGGGACGGTGGAGACACCACAATCTCCTATGAGACCCACACCACTGTCATGGCCACTCACCTTTCTCATGCAGGCTTCCCCGGCCTCCTGGAGCTCACTGTTGGTGGAATTGAGGGCTTTGAAGAGGGCGGCGATGATCTTCTCTCTGGACTGGGGAAGGTAGTTGCAGGCGGCAAGTGCATCTGGAAAAAGAGCGAGCAACACGATTCTCCTGGTTCCCCTGAGGCTTGTCTCCTCTCAAGGCTCCTACCAACTAGCAGAAGTGAGACTCTGTACCCCACCCTCCCTGAGCATGTGGCCCAACAGAGGGACCAAGCTTTCTAAGACAGAAGTCAAACATTCCCTGGCAGCCAGTCCACGCTGCAGGAAGGAAGCCTGAAGGGCAGAGGTGGAGCAGGGTGGGCCCCACTGACAGCTTGCCCACTAGGGAAGAACATGGCAGACTACAGGACCAGGGAGCCGAGTGCCCAGGGGAAGCCTCTGCAGGACCTCCTGACTTTGAGGACCACAGGTTTTAACCTTTTTAAATACAAATATTCTTGGGAAAAGAAACTTAGTCCTATGTGTTAGGAAAGAATGTTCAAGCAAGAATAGTGTCCACATTAGCAAACAAGGAGACATGACAGGCAACCCAAAGACAGGAGGCTCAACAGAAGTAAGGACACTGAGTATAACTTCTCACATTGAGTGAGGCCTGCCAGTATTCCCAACAACCCTCACCCCACCCCTTCTCCAAGCTAGGATCACAGTGTGTCCTCAGCTTCAGACCTTGAATTCAAAGAGAATCCTGGCGATGTTCACAGGAATGCATATCAGAGCCAAGTCCACTGAAAATGCTTCCGTTGAGTATATGTTTACACTCTTCCACCACCACCTTATCCCTGCCCACCCCCGGGCAAATAGACCATTTCTTAGGTATGCTGGTCAGTCAGTACCAATCTAGTATATTTTCCTAAGTTTGTCCAATTCTGCAAACTGATGTCCTTGACTAAAGCTCAAAGACCGCAGGCTAAACCTGAATGCTTTCTCAACCACTAAACAGTCTATACAAGCATACCCCAGAAATACTGCTGGATGCGTTCCAGACCACGGCGAACACCTCATCAAACACCCGGGGCACACATGTTCTGGTTTCCCGGGGCATGTGGAATTTATGTTTGTACTCTACTGTAGTCGAGAGCACAGGCAACAGCATTAGGTAAAAAAAGAGTTTGAAATATTTTTCAGGACAATCAAAATGGGGCACAGAGGCCGGAAGTGAGCAGATGTTGGGCAGATAGCACTGAGAGGCTTGCAGTGTGGTCACAGGTCACCGCCTTCTATTTGGGGAGGACCTGCTGAGTGCCATAAAGGGGGCATACTAAAAGGAGGTGTGCCCAGAAAGGCTGTAGGGCACCTCCCGTTCCCCCTTTTGAAATCCTCCTGAATAATCCACTTCCAAGTAATGAAAAGCCTGCACGCCAAGTCTCTCAAACCAAACATTGCATTCATCAGAGAACCTGATGACCAGAGGGTAATCATTTACTCTGGGGTAAAATCCAGAGTTTAGAATGGTATAAATAAATCATTCAAGTCCCAGGATACTTTCAGCCTACTGACTTCTCATTCCCACTTAGCAATCTGATACACATACAATCGTAACTTGGGGGGATTCTATCTTGGAAAAGGCTGTACAGAGGCAGAAAGACCATGACGACAAACTCCACTGTCCGCTCCTACTTACATGTGCGTAGGCCCTGGACCCCGCCGTCAGGCTTGTGTCTACTTACTTAGGGCTGCAATGCGCAAAGGGACCAGCGACGGAAGGCTTTTGTAACAGGGTAGCTTGGTCAGGGCTGCATCTTCGGCCTCACACAAGTTCAACAACTGTGAAGGGAAGACCAGCACGCCAGCCTATTTAGCCCATTCATGACACACCGGGCAGAACAGAACACAGAACAGGGCCATCTTCCACACACACCCCAAGACAACTAACGACTTTGCACAAGAGACGGCAGGCAATAAGGTGTTCTCAACGAGTGACAGACTGAACTCAAATCCTCCAGAATTTGAGGAGAGGACTGTGCTGCTCCCCGTCGGTCGCCAGTGAGACGAGCTCGCAGGGAGGGTCTCGCCCACCCTGAAGCTGGCACATTTCTCCTGGAAGCAGAGGGGCTCCTCCGTCTCCGGTAAGTGCTATCGCCCATGTGTACAGATTTAGTCCATTCCAATAAAGATGTTTCCTGCCCCGGGATTAAGCATCCATCAGGACCAGACTCGAGTCAAGTTTAGCACGGATTTTTCCACACAGGTGATGTGCATGCCTGCCCCATGGGCAAAGGGAAGCTGTCTTTTTAACCCCAAAGCTCTCCTGGAATACCTTGTCGAGCCTTAGAGGTAAAACGGGGCTCCCCGTGCCCAAGGAGCAACAGGGAGACACTGCATACCTGGGAATTCAGATGGGGGGGAGGGGGGGGGAAACAGAAGATCTCAAAGGATGTGTCCTTAAGAGTTTTGCCCCAATGTCCCCAGGATTTCCTCTGATAAGCAAACATCATATTGGGACTGAGCATCAGGGCCCATTGTGAATTCTAAGAAAAAATGTTTAACAATTAGGACTTCATCTACAGGTTTGATTTTTGTCCTTATCACCCAGTGGTATGTATGTAGTGGTTACAGAACATTAGGCCACTAACTACGAGGCCAGTAGGCCACTAACTACGAGGCCAGTAGTTTGAAGCCACCAGCCCACCCTGCAGAAGAAAGATGAGGCTGTGCACTCGATCAAGATCTATAGTTTGAGAAGTCCCACGGAGTAGTTTGACTCAGTCCTGTGAGGTCCCTGTGAGTCCTACTCCGTGCAACAGTAGTGGCTTTAACGTCACCTCCCCGTGAAATCCACTAGGGCCACGTTTACCATGGCCAGTGTTCTAAGAAATGTCATTTGCAGCAGTCTGTCTCTTGTCAGATATGGCGACCTGACACCAGGCTCTGACGTGAGACTTGGCTCCCTGAGGGCGGCGCTGGCTCTAAGAGGTCCTGAGCGGGCTTCCTCGTGGGCCACAGGAGACTGAACGCCACATGCTGTCAGAGGTGGACACTGGGCTTTTGCCACTGCACAGAACTCACCAAGTGCGGAAGGTGAGTCGACACACTGGCCCTTGTGACTGGCCGGCCATGTTCTGGATATCAGCTGACACTGGAGTGCTTACTGTGCCTGAGTGAAATCCAGAGTCTATACCGCAAAGCTATAGCCCTGGCGGAGTACGAAACCGCCAGATGACACGGAGCTCCTGAGTCATGGGGCCCTCCCGCTGGCCTTGCTGGCTCAGAGTGGTGGGCCGTGTGAGGGCGAGCTCCCTCTGGTCAGTGCCTGCGCCTTCTCTGAAGGCAGCCTGACCGCCGGACACAGGTAGGCACGCATCACCGCCACGCACAACACTCCACGCCCACCCCCTACCTCTGTGTAGAACACCTTATGCTCCACCACGTTCAGGTCCATCGTGAAGAGCCTGGGCTGCAGCGTGGTGCAGAACGTGTTCCCCTCCATCAGGCCAATCTGCGCGTTGGCGGGCTGGTGCCTGAGCAGATGCTTCTTGGGAGGGACCATGTCTTGGAGGACCTGCAGCAGCCAGGCGCGAGGGTCACTCACAGGTGCTCCTCCCAGGGCACACCGAGCATCCCCACGGGAACCTCGCCGCCCTCTGAGCGTCCCACCACAGTCTTCTCCCGTCTCCTGGGTCAGAGGTCAGTCTCACCTCCTTGTGGGGCTCCATGATCACCGTCACACTCTTCCCAGTGACCTGGGCCAACACCTGCAGTGAGTGCATAGCCTGCTTTCTCACAGTGGAGTTTGGGGAGGTGACTTCTCGAACCAAATCATGTGTCACGTGGTGGAAGGACTTTTCCTGAGCGGCCAGGATCTCTTCGGCTCGTTCCTCATCTTTTAAAGGGGCCGCGCACCTCATCAGGAGCTGTTCCAGGGTGGTCTTCGCCATGGCAACAGCACCATTGGAAACCTGGCAGTAAGGACCGGGTGAAAGTTAGTTGGCAGGCCCCCATGCAGCCCACCACACCACATCGGGGTCCACGAGAATACTGGCTCCGGGCCACACCCCTCAAACCAACGGATTGAACAAAGCAGCTTCACAAAGTCCCCCAGTGAGTCAGAAAATAAATCACCCTCTTACAGGGAACTTGCTGGATACCAGAAGGCAAATGTGGACTTCACCTTGAGCTAGGGGCCTGGGGGCTGCACATGATTCACATGTTCCGCTATGGGCCAAGAGGCAGGCGGTGTGACTCCACCTCCCCAGCACTGGACCGCGTTTCCCATGCAGCACACGCTGCCGCCCACCTGGACTCTCCGTGTGTCCAGATGGGCCTGCAGCAACTGGTCTAAACGTGACCACCTCGTGTGCCGGGCACATGAGGGATTGTTCCCAGTACATTCTCCTGGGGCAATTTCTACCCACACGCAAGTAGTCCAGGTGTGCAAGGAAGCCAGCACCATGTGAGGCAGCCACATGTCCCTTATGGGTAAAGTGACCAGATTTTAAGCAGAACACGATTGACCATGTGTGTGTGTGTGTGCTCCTTGATTAAAAATTTGGTCTATATGGAGCTACAAAAATTTTCATAGAGGGTTGAGCCCCGGTGGCGTAGTGGTTGAATGTGGGACTGCAGCCCACTGGGCTGGTGGTTCAAATCCAGCAGCAGCTCTCCAGGAGCAAGGCTGGGCCTCCCATTCCCACCAGAAGGCAGTGATGCCAAAAAAAAAAATTTTCTTTCATAGAACACAAAAATCGTATTGTAATATATTTAATTTGAAAATGCCATGGGACGTGGACAAATTGTTAAAAAAGCAGGATGTCTGGTCACCTTACTTATGGGGCATCTCTGTTGGGAACAGATCAGTGAGCTGCTTGAAAAGGGTACATTCAGGTTGGGAGGGAGGGTGAAAAATCCCCAAACCCTCTTCCAGCAAAAACCAATTACATAACACCCTTTCCGGGGATTCAGATTAGGACATGCAGGTGCCCCCTAGTAGGACCTAGTTAACCTCTTTGAGTAGGTAGGTTTTCCTCACACAAACCCCAACACAGAGGCTCAGAGCCTGGGTGCTCTTCCAGAGCTCAACGCTGTGCCGTGACCCGTGCTGCCCACCGGCCACCTACCTCCCCAGTCAGGTCCATCATGACAAAGAGAAGGGCTTTGAGGAAGGTCTGCTGGTTCTGGAGCACCCACGTGAGCGGCAGCCGCTCCATGAGGAACTTGATGGACACCACGCCGCCCAGTTTGGCGTACCAGGCCTGCTCGTAGCAGCAGGCGCACAGGCGCTCCACGATGTAGGAGAAGAGGGGCAGCTGACACGCCTGGGGAGACACATGGGATGTTGATTGCGGGTGCTGACGGGGCACCTCCTGCACGCTCATGAGCAAGCTGCCCGCAGGTAGCCTTACCCTCTCCTTGGAGCCCAGGATGATGCTGGCGACGTCAAATATCACGGCCAGGGCCACCTCCCCGATTTTGCACAGTTCCTTTTCTTCGTAGGCCATGCAAATAGCAATGGCGTCGATGAGAACCAGGGGGTCCATGCCTTTGGACCCGTTTTCCTCGCTATGAAACATGGCTGTGCTGGGCTGGCTGCCCACCTGGTAGCAAGGCAGCAAGAAGGGGCCTGGAGGAGAAGTGGAAATAGAGGATGGGCGTGGGCCTCACTCACAGGACAGTCTCGACCTCTGCCGCCAGCCCAGCTGACTCTGAGATCAGAGCCTCCACGAGAGTCCACACCGGTGCTGACCGACCGCGGACAGACTGTTGCAGCTACTTGTACACTGAGCAGCTGACGTGCACCAATGCTACGCTTCATGAGCATTTCCCATTAAACACCGTCTTACTCGCCGAGTCTCAGCACTGAGAATCGGGAACCGCTCAGCGGGCTCTTGTGAGCACACTGCTCAGCGGGCCCACGGGCAAAGCAGAGCCACGAGAACAGGGAACACCCAGGCGGTGCGGACTTCACCGGGGCAATCAGTGGCTGGCAATCAGTGATGAACACCTCAAAGGGATCCAGCTATCTACAGTCTGGCTGGCAAGGCAATGCTACCACAGAAGGCACCGGGAGACGCAACCCAGGTATTAAACTGCAGGCTGGTGAATGTTCAGGCCCAGGGAGTCTGCCCAACAGTCCCCCGGACTCACCGCACTGCTGGGCCACAGCCACCATGGTATAGTGGCGGATCAGGCTGGCTACAAACGGCAGGGCACTGGGCCGGAGGTCCTTGATGACAGCAGACATGAAGGCCCCAGTCAGAGCCTGCTCAAAGGTTTTCCGGGCCGGAGTGTCTTGTGCTTTATACCGATGAGAAATGATGACACTGGGTATGGTCTTTTCTGTAAAGCTGGAAGACATAAAAGTCCAAATCCCCCATCGTAATTTGAACCCAGGAGTTGTCATTTACATATTTTTCAACCTGCCCACTTTTCCAGTGTGAAGACCACCCTGAGTCAGTTAATTTCTCTGTTTTAACTTCATCAAGGCCTAGCATCGAACACGAGGGATATCTTTATGGACATCTGCCACCAATGGTTCAAGAGCCCACATTGCCTCTAAGCCACATGAGTCCAGGCAGGGAAGCATACAGGTCACGCTTGAGACACCTGCACTTTCCACACTCATATCGGGGAGTTGCAATGCTGAGCAAGTTGATGTATGATTTTGGTCTTCTATGATGAAAGCGGTCAAACCTCACATTCCTTTCCCAAAGTGCCAGAGAAGAGCTGCGACTTATCGGTGGGGGTGGGGCGCTCAGCAGCTAAGGGAGGGCTGGAGGAATGAGTCCACCCTCCGGAAGGGAAGGGACTTGCTGCTGGGAAGCCGCGCAGTGGAAGCTCCCTCGGACAGCACGCGGGTTCACTCGCACTGAGTCCTTTCTGCTCCGAGGGCGCTGGCTTTCATCACTGTGATCCTGCTCAGAAGATTGCCCCCACTGCTTTACCTGTCCCGACAGCCTATTCCTCACAGAGTACCTACCCACTCTCATTCCCCAGTCTCCCGGGCTCCGCAGCTAGGACTCTCGGCTGGCTGTTGTTCCCTTCACGGCCCAGTGGGTTCTTAACCTCAGTTTGAAGGTCTGGTTGTTAATGTTGTGGGGGTGGGGTGCTTTTGACGCTGTTCCCGGTCAGCTTCCCAGCTTTGTCATTTTAACGTGTCCACATGCACAATTCTTTTTATTTACTGTGCTTGGGACTCAATGAGCAGCGGGCATCTACCCTGTTTGAATGATCCTCTCTCGGGTTCTGGGACGCTCACAGCCCGTCTGTCACATGTCATCCCTGTCTCCAGTCACAACTGCAGACACCAGCCCCCTCACAAACAGGGAGGCCCTCTCTGTGCCCACTCAGGCACACCAGCAGCTGGACTCGCGTGATCACGTACTTGGGGTGGGCCAGGAGCTGGTAGAGCGCGTGCTTGTTGTCCTCCAGGCTCATCATGGCCACCAGGAAGCACTTGATCACCTCCCAGGCCTGCCGCCGGTAGTAGGGCTCCGTGTTGGCACTTTTCAGGCAGTCCAGAGCTGTTTCAATGGCCTGCAACGAAGAGCAGGGGTACACATGAAAACTAGAACCTGTAATGACATTTCAGGATTTTGAGGTGCTTATCCTGCAGACATCTGTAGTTCCACCCCAGGCTCCTCTGGAGAGCACTGTGAGCTTCACCAGCAGAGGCGTCTCCAGGGGGGACACGCTTGCAAAGAACACCAGGTTTGAGCTACGCACACAATGGAGCTAAGAACCTGTGTGCCACAGTTGCCAGGGGGAGAGTACAGAAATTAAGCAAACCCAAGAAAGTCTCTGTGGTAGAAAAGATTTTTGTGGGGTAATCAATCTTCCACAGGCTGGATTCAAGCACAGGCCACACCATCTACCCATGAATGTCCAGGTCCTAATGAGAAAGAAAAGCAAGGACTTTTCTACTGGCCACAGACTCTGTGACAGGCCCTGACATACCCTTGGAAACAGGGAGGTCCTCCCTCTATCCACTCCTGAACACGTCACGCACCTGGTCTCCCTAAAAAGGTCTGCATTGTTTTTCCTTTCCTCAAAAATCCACACAGCTACACACATACACTTTCATTTTGGTCACTGTGGTTAGCAGATGAGGAGTGGGCAGACTACCGGAAAGATCACATACCCTTTAACAGCTAACCTACCAACCTTACTGTGAAGTAGATATACACGTGTCTGAGAGTCTGGTCATACACCGGGATCAAGTGGAATTTAGATTTGGACCAAAACAATCAAAGAAAAGAAAAAGGCACAGAGATTGGAAACATAGTAAGGAAAGGAGGTTCTGGGGGAATCCGGGGGCGGGGGAGGGGAATAAGTTCTGAATGACTGAGAGAAGAGCTGGAAGGTGGGTGCGGGGGTGTGCTTCACAGCCACCGGGGAGAAGCTGGTTAACATCTCCTAGACCCAGCAAAACAGATGGAACTGGCTCAAGGGGCCAAAGTTCTTGAGGACAGCACCCCACTTGCCTCCTGGAGTTACTACAAAAGCCCCTCTGGAACCAGACGAAAGTAAACTTGCTTTACTTTAGTTAGAAAGCCCCTCCTTAAAGACACAGCCTATCCTTGTATCACACCGATTTCTAAACAGACATCCACACCTTCCTAAAGGGCAACGGGCAGTGTCTTTTCTGCAGCTCCTGGAGACTTCAAACTTACCTTCTCCATGGGAAGCTGGAGGGAAGCTTTACAGTCAGAAAACTCCACGGTGATACTGGGCCCCTGGACTTCAGTCATCACATAGTGCAGCTTCTGGGATTCTTTCAGCATCTTCCTGTTGCTGCCGCCGAACTTGCCGAGGACACGGTAGGCCACGTGGGAGATGCTGTCCGCGGGGTTGCGCAGAGTGCGCCAGAGGGCCTGAGAACCGACACGCTGTCACCACGGCCCTCCTGGGCGAGTGGTGCGTTCACACGGCTAGAAACCACATTTCCCCCACAGGAAGCTCTCCTATCCTCACTCCTGTCTCCCTCAGCCGTGAATGTACTGAGAGTAACTTGTGAAGGCCTCAGAGGGAGGGGGCGACACTGCAAACCAGACACCCACTACAAGGGTTGTCTCTTGGCATCTTTTCACAAGTCCCAACCACTCAGTCCTCCCGAGCCCGGCGCGCACAGGCCAGGGCAGCCCCGCACTGTGGGGAGGACTGACCTGCATGAGCTCGGCGCGCACCGGCTGAATGTGGTCATAGAGGAAGTCCGGCTGCAGATTGTCTACACACAACTCCAGGGTCCTGAGGCCCTGGCTGACCAGGGTCTGCGAGCCATTGAGCGCCGACACCAAGGGGTCCATCAGCATGGGCAGGTAGGGCAGGAGCGAGCTCAAGCGCACGGGCACTGTGAGGCACAGCTCCACGAAGAGGTCCTTCATGTGCTGCTTGTGCAGGCCACTCTGCAGCATGTTCAGTCCTGAAGGGGGGTTGGGGTGGGGGCGGCTTGAGCATGTTGGGGAGGATACTTTCCCAGGAGGCACGACGCGTCCTGTGACACAGTCCGTCAGCTGACCCACAGGGTGACTGATGCCTGGCACCCTCCTAGCAAGTCTGAAGGACAAGCCTGTTCCTGACCACGGATTGCCCCGTTAGCAGCCCACCGCCTTCACGCAAGGGTCACACAGGCACCCCGAAGAGTCTCCGGCCCTGCCCTTACCTTGGAGGAGGTTCGGGAGGAGGGGCAGGAACTCCTGATACAGGAGGTCGTGGCTTCCTCCCCCGATGGAGCGGAAGAGCGCCCGGAGCAGCAGGAAGTAGTTATAGGGCTCCTTGGCCGTCTGGGCCAGCTCCATGGAACTGTTCACAATCTTGTGCAGGTGAGGCTGCAGCAGGAGAGAGGCCCGGTGAGTCACCCAACAACCACCACCTGCGGCTGCCGGCGGAATCCCAGGCATCCCGCACGCCCAGGAAGGAGCGGAACTGCCTCCAGGGCGTCCTGTCCTACAGCGGCACAGGGTTAGGGCAGACTCTGACGCAGGCTCTGTGGCGAGCGGGCAGAGAGGAGGTCGGACAGCTGAGCGCAGGGGAGCTATGAGCCAGCCACGCGTACGCACGAGGACACTTGGCCTGTCTTCCTCACTCTTTGGCAACACTTAGGCTTGTTAAGAGGGAGGGCGTGCTCCCAATTGTTTAATTCAAGTAAATCAGTGTTTTTGCACTTTAGAAGACCAAGACCAGCGATGGTGAGAGCTGCTCCCGATGCTGAAAGGTGGGGGGTGGGGGTGGGGGTGTTTCGGCATCAGCTGTGTATTAGCACGAGGGATGCCTTCCATGCTTGCCCTCATGAGCTGCAGATATGTTAACTCGAGAAGGATTCTGACCACCCAGAACCTTTTGGATTCTGCTCAAAAGTGGAAACAAGATGAACCCACTCCAAAGGCCCCTCCCCCCACCCCCGGCCTGGGGAAGAACAGCCCCCCTCCCCTTGCACGGGGG
Organism: Nesogale talazaci; assembly: GCA_004026705.1. Lineage (NCBI taxonomy): Eukaryota > Metazoa > Chordata > Mammalia > Afrosoricida > Tenrecidae > Nesogale > Nesogale talazaci. The sequence goes on along the minus strand of PVJH01016034.1, from coordinate 23,082 downwards.
CGCAGCTATTGGTTGGGTCAGCTCGACCGCACCCGCGGGCCCAGCGGGCAATACCTTCAGCATTTGCTCGTTTTCCGCTGCAAAGAGGGAGACGGAGCCGAAGACCAGCTTAAACAACTTGAGGTACAGATTGGAGAGCTCCACGTTGGAGCCCATTTCTGGCAAACGGTCAAGGAGATACTCCACTAGGATGGTCGCAAACAGAGCAGAGGTGCTGGGATTTGCCAAAAAGGAATTGGCAACAATCTGTCAAGATAAGAAAGGCAGCGTCACCACCACGACGATCCTTTCCCCAAAGCAGCTGGAGACAAAAGACTGGTGAGCTTGGCTGAAAATCCGACATCACACTGGGGCCCGACAAACCGAGTCATCCACCCACGTGGGGGCCGTTAACCTTTCCTGAGCACCCAGCGCAGTATTTGCTTCACGTGTGTATTAACCCGGTACATCAGCTTGGCGCCTATGTACCTCACACAGTTTCACCCACCCAAAGAGGCTTCACGATCTTTTGAGTTCTGTCTATTGAACAGTGTTTACATTTTGCCCTGCAAGTTTCTCCGCGGGTCCATGAAACACAGGCGCTCTCACGTGAACGTCATGCCAAGAGTCGGCACCTCCACAAGGAGGCCCCAAGTTCACATTCAGAAGGTAAGGACGCGTTCTACCTGGAGGGCGTAGTTTTTCGAGATCCTTTCCACCATGTAAGGGACTGTGGTTTGAAAGATCTCTTTGAACGTTAAGGGGTTCATCATGGTGAACACGCCGGCAAAGTGTTCCAGAACTTCCTTCTCTTCCTTCATTCTAACCGTCTGGCAGTTTGCGACGCGAATGTACGTCTGTCCATTCCCTGCAATCTGGACCTGCCCAGAGGAAGAGAGGGGGAACACACAAGCCATCTACAGCAAACTTCTCTGGCAAAAAATTCCACAACATGATGTCAATCTCACATGCAAAAAGGCGCTTGAATTCGCTAAGTGTCCCTGCCCACCCCAACACTCTGCAGTCTCTCAGAACTGACTGAACGGCAAAGGCTTTTTGCTCTTCATAATTCTGCCAAGTTTCCAAAAACCACTTCTCTATGTTGTTGGGAGCAAGTTTTCAACCTTAAACATCTAACTCCTTAGGCTCCACTTAGAGCACCATTTTCATAAACGACGGACTCTTGCTGATACACAAGAACAAGCTTGGGCATCACGTCTGTCAGGCAGAGAAGAGCTAGTCTCTCAAGACCCACCTCTGCACTCCAAACCCACACTCAGACATTGAGCCGGTTCTGACCCTGTGAGGCGACTGCCCCTGTGGATTGACAGCGCCATCTCCCCGGCACAGACCACCTCTCTCTGCTGTGGAATGGCTGGTGGTTTGGAGCCACTGACCCTGCCGCTGTAACAGCTCAATGTGCCAACCCGCTTCACCGCCGGGGCTGCTGGCCCTCGAGGAGCAGCTCCGACGGCGAGAGGTGCTCTTGCTGCCTTACCTGATAGATGTCTAGCGCCTGCATTGCGTACTTGACGAGCTTGATGTAGATCTGAGTCTCTTTGGGCTGCAGCTGCTTGTTGGGAATGAACTGAGCTTCTGGAACAGAGACCACATGTTACACAAGTGCTAACACAACTTTATCTGTTCTGACGGGCCTGCGTGTCTAGGTAATCAGAGAGCAGAATTACCACCGGGTGCTTTGCACGACGTTATCCCCCACGTGATGGTCTTGACACCGCAGACCAGGGTTTTCACCAGGCTCCGGCAGTCTGTGACTTGGAAGGTCTGCTTGTCTTCCTTGTCCTTTTCTCCTTGCTTCTCGAAGGGAGGCACTGGTGCGGGCGTCACGGGTGTAGCTGGTGTTGGAGGCGGGGGAGGGGGTGGGGCCGGGGTGGGCACGGGGGCTGGGGAGGGGGCTGGGCCCGGTGCGGCAGGGGCAGTAGGCACCCCAGGCAGCGTGGCTTCGACGGCCCCAAGTTCCGACTGGGGTTTACACTTCTTAAAAATAGCGGAGAGCTGGTAGCGAGCGATGGTGTGGAACTTGAGAACAAACACCTAACATGGAGAGGAAGCAGAGGGTTTAGACCGATGGTCCTCTACGACAGGCCAGGGGACCAGCAACCCCTCACCTCCCCGAAACCCCCTCAAACTCCCGACCAGGCCTCGACATCACTGAGCACCTCCTCTGTGCAGATAGAAGGGGAAGGATCTTTCCCCACCAAGCAACACTCTCCCCGCTGTGCAGGAGAATGTGGCTCACCAACAGCAAGTGACTCCCTGAGGGGCAGAGCTGGGACTTGATCGCACACTCCAGGACCGATCACACCATGCCCACCCTTCCCCCTCCCACTCCCCAGCTACAACCACATTCCCAAGCACACACCAGTCTCTCTCCAGAAAGTCAGTGCTGCTTCCCGTTACTTCCCAGAACTGCACCAAGAGCTCGTGTGTGCTATTCTACCTTTCCACCACCTGTGGAACGGGCACTGTGATCATCACGAGCTGAGAGCTGGAGAAACTGGCACAGGACGTGAGGTTTCTCATTGAAGGACACTAGGCCAGTGGGTGGGAGGAAGCAGGAGGCCTAACCCTACAGCTTAGCAATGGGGCCTCCTCACAAGCCTGCCAGTCAAGAGCACAGTCAATGCATCTTTCTTTACAGATACTCTGAATTTGCCTAGTAGCTGAAATCTGTCATCTCAAAAGCACTACTGCTGCGCTTCCAGTCACACGCAGACCAGCCAGGCACAGAACAGGGGTTTCATCTCCAGCTGGACGGAGGTGGGGTGCTGGCGAGTCGGTACCTCGAGCATCCGCATCAGGACGTCCCTCCCGTTGCCGCTCTCCTGCTCGCTCTTGGAGCGGATGCAGTCCACCAGGTTCAAGAGGAGTTTGCAGGACATGGTCTGGATGCTGCTGGGCAGGGACTCGTCGTCGATGTTCTTGGCGAAGAGCTGAACAGCCAGGGAGAGGTCTCCGAGGGGCAGGTGCTGACGCACGTGGTGGACCAGGTCGGCCAGGGTGCTGTAGGCAAGGGGCCTGTGGGCAGAAACTCCGCTAGTGTCACTGCACGCGCTCACCCCCGGGACCCCTCGACAATTCCTCACAGCTGCATTCGTACGCCGCTGCGTGGCCACGCTCTGCCCGAGGACGCCACCACAGGCTGACACAGCCATCGCCAGACCAAGAGCGGTCTCAGTTTCCCAACGTTACTTCCTCCAAACTACCAGGCATGACTGAAAAACTCATGTCCTACCTTACTGCTCTGTTTCTTAGATTTGACTAACTTCATCTGTCTCATTGCTAAGAAGTCGTGGTCACGCATGGAACACGTTTTGTTTCTCAACAATCAGTAGCTACTTCGACTGATACTCTGCGCACTAAGACCGTCTTGTAGAGATGTCATGCCTTGGTCAGCAGTCTGAAACCGCCAGCAGCTCTGAGGGGAAAAGACTGGGCCTTCTGCTCCGGTGCACAGCGTGCGGCTCGGACACCCACTGGAGATTGCTCTGAGTCAGCCCTGACTCCATGGCGGTGAACTGATTGCTATAGAAACGAGTTCTTCCACACACTAAATAGTGAGGGGGCTTCGGCGATTCCGGGATCTTTTAATTACACTTACCCACAAGCTTCCTGAAGCCCTTTCATATGCGCACACCTGCCACCCAAATGACCACAATGACAAGATACTTAGAGCATTTGGCACGGAAGCTTCTTTACAGAAAGAAGACACCCAAAGCAGTGCTGGGATTATGTCAATCGGGACGTTTACAAGGCTCGGGGAGAAACGTGGAGAAGGCGCTGTGACACAGTGCAGTGGGTGCAGCACTCTCTGGCTGCCAGGGAATGTACTCAGAGAGAACACTGAAAGCCACAGCTAAGCGAGAGCCAGGGCCCCCTCCGAATAGGGAAACCGAGAGCCAGGGTCCTGAAGCAGAATGGCCGAGGAGCTGTGGGCCAGCACGACAGAGGCAGGGAGGGGGAGGGCAGGGGCACAGCACATGTACGGAACGGCAAGATATGGCAACGTGTCTGAAGCAAGTCAGGGAGAGGAGAGGAACAAGATGGGAGACAAGCGACAGTGGGTGGGCGGGGTCCAGTCACGCAGCGACAGGAGGTAGGGAGTTATCTGAGGGCAACAGGAAGCCAGTGCAGGCTTCTAAGCAGGAGGAACGTGATCTAATGTCCACTTCCATTTAGGTTCAACCCCCAAGTTACATGAGCCACTTAGGTAAGACAGCAATCATTATCAAAAACACCATGAAGCATCCACGTCAAAGTACCCTGAATAGTTCCCTTTCAAATATCTTTCACGTTTTCCTCAGTAGAAGCAAAAATTAATGCTGACTCAACTTACACTCTGAGAATAAAATGCTCATTTTTTCCCTTTAAAAATAGTACGCATTGGGGCTGAGCCCCGGTGGCGTAAGTGATTGAGTGCGGAACTGTGGTCCGCGGGCTCGGTGGTTCAAATCCAGCGGCGGCTCTCAGGAGCAGCACTGGGTAGCGCCCACGACCACCAGAGGCAGTGATGCCCGCCCCCCCAAAAACAAAAATAGTAAGCATTGGGCTGAGCCCCGGTGGCATAAGTAGTTGAGTGCGGGACTGTGGCCCGCAGGCTTGGTGGTTTAAATCCAGCGGCGGCTCTCAGGAGCAGCATCGGGTGGCGCCCACGACCACCAGAGGCAGTGATGCCCCCCCCCCCCCAAAATAGTAAGCATCATCAAATATTAATTCTACACGTTAAAAAAATAATAAGCATCATCACACTACATTTTCCTTTTCAAAAATAAAATAAAAAAAAGACTAAAATACACCAAAGAATGTTATTTGATCTCTTTGTGCTAACTATCAGGTTTTCTTTTCTTTTCTTTTTTTTTTTAGGCATCACTGCCCTCAGGTGGTGGGAGTAGGAGGCCCAGCCTTTGCTCCTGTGAGCTGGAATCGAACCTCCATCCCAGTGGGCCGCAGTCCCGCGCACAACCACTAAGCCACCGGGGCTCAGCCCCAACTATCAGGTTTTCTTTTCTTGGTTTCTTCATGGTCACTTTTCAAATTTTTTTTTTGTTTTTTGTTTTTTTGGGGCATCACTGCCCTCTGGTGGTGGGAGTAGGAGGCCTAGTCTTTGCTCCTGTGGAGCTGCTGTTGGAATTGAACCTCCAACCCAGTGGGTCTCGGTCCCACACCAAATATTTTATAACCAAAAGATATATAGAAAACTAATGTTAAAGAAAATGCTGCTTGCAATTTAAATCAAGACAACAATTAGGAAGTTTCTTAAGTGAAGGCCACAGCCTTTTCTGCCCTTCCTGCAACTGTCAACCCAGTGGGGGAGTGCAAGGCTCAAGGGCCTCGATGCGTGCAAGCTTCGCGACGTGGCAGTAAAACGGACCGGCAGGCACAGCTAACTTAGTCAACCAGCGACCCTGGCTCCCACCTCTTACCTTAGAGTCTCCCGGGCAGTGTATCCGGAACCGATGAGGATGGATTCATCGAACAGCTTGTCCATGCAAGGGATGAACTCTAGAGCACAAACATCCACAACAAGACCAATCACGCGGCCCATTACTTGACTACGATTTCAGGGGGAGAAGACCAGAGGCAGCTACACGCTGTTTCAGTCCAGAACACGGGCTTTGCTGGACCTCACAGCCACATGGGGTCGAAGAAGCAGCTGGGATCCTCTCAGTAAGAGACAATGAGCAGAAACTGAACTTCCTGTCCCTGGCCACAAAACCCACCGCTCCAGGGCTTTATGGAGGCACAGTATGGCCAATTTCCATTGTCCTTAAGAGCTGGCACACCTTCGTAGAAGGCAGCACCGTCTGAGTCCCCACCCCCTTCTCTACTCCCCAAAGCCCCACTCTGACAGGAGCACGGGTGGGACAGGAGCGCGAGTGCTCAGCTACCAGGCAGAATATGTGAACCCAACAGCTGCTCTAGGGAAGAAGGCTGTGGCAGTCCGCTTCTGGAAAGATCTCCAGCTCTGAAAATCTTCAGGGCAGCCATCTGTCCTGTGAACTGACGCGGGTGCTCTGCAGTGTGGAGAAGCAGGGTGCTCTGCTGCACCCTCTACACACGCACTCGCTGCCATCAAGTCGACAGGGACTCACAGCAACCCCGCGAGATGGGGTCCGAGTGCCCCTGGGGCTGCCAAGACTAACTCTGCGTGGGAGTCGAAAGGCCGGCTTTCCTTCATGGAGCAGAGGATGGTCTCGAAAGACTGACCTTGCAGCTTGCAACCAAACTGGTAAGCAGCAGCTGGGGAAAATGTTTCAGTGTTCGCCTAGGGCCGGGCCGTAGGTTATTGTTACCAATGTCCTGGATGAGGCTAATGAAAGCCCACCGGGACTCATCCTACGGTTGGGACCGACCTTCTCCTTGCAGGCCCAACCAGTGATGTCAGTTAATCTCCTCCCAACTCCCCTGGGAGAAGGCAGCTGGGCTCAGGCAGGAAAGCGAAAGAGATACAGACGTACGGTTCCTCAGTTCTGTGGTGAGGATGTGCTTGGCGGCAATCAGAAGCTCCTTTCTGAGGTGTGCCGTCTCTGCGGGACAATTTGAAAGCAACTGCAACATGCCTTTCACCATCTGCTGAGAGTACTTCGTCACCAGCTCCTGTGGGGAGGAGGGCAGGGCCCCTGTTACACCAAGTACCGGGCACCGTGAAAAACCCCTTTTCTAAAATTAAACCAAGCTCTGCCCCGCAGTCAACTCGGCCAGGCAGAGGTAGAACTGGTCCAGTCGAGTTTCCAAGGTTGTAACTCTTCACAGGATCAAAAAGCCTCATCTTTCTAATCCTTTAAAAAGGTCTATCAAGACTAAATAAGGACAAAGGATCCTTGTAAACAGGTTTCTGAAACAAGTAGCATCAAAAAGCTTAAGAGTGTGTGTGTGTGTGGGGGGGGGTGCGCACATGCACGCTCATACCAGGATGATGAAGCACTAGCCTAAGTAGCACTTACTTCTACATGGTGGGATTACAGGTGTCGTCTGTTTTTTCAGTTTTCAACAGTGTCTCAATAGTATGTCACTATTTGTTATGGGGGAGGGGAGTGTAAACACACAAACACAAAATTTTAAAATACCGTACTCATTACTTTTCCCATTAATGGAAATTGTGAAAGACACCATGGGCTTATAATCAAGTCACAAAATGTCCAATGAGGGGGCTAGAAAGTAGGTCTGTGATTGGTAGGGGCTGGCATTATTAGAAGGACCCCTGGTGGTACAGTGGTTAACCACTCAGCTCCTAACCAAAAGTTCAGTGGTTCAAATCCATCAGTAACCACGTGGCAGAAGTCTAGCCAACAGCTTCCATAAAGATCACAGTCTTGGGACTCAGATGGAGTTAGTTCTACTGTCTTACTGACCCCAGAGCAGTAGCTTTGGTTTGGGGGGATTTAGCAATAGAAGAAACCAAACTACAAACATATTCGAGGAAGAACACACTGGGGTGGTGAAAATGTTCTATACTTTGATATGTTGGTATAGCTGTCAATTCATACAACTGTCTAGATTTTAATCCTATCAAAACATTATCTCAATAAGCCCAATTTAAATCCAAAGTCACTAATGAACTCACCTGGTAAATTCGGATGATATAAGCTAAAAATGACAACGTTTTAATCTGAGCAGCGATGAAGTCGGCGTACAGCTCCTTGTTATACAGCTTATGTTGCCTGAGTGAGGAGTAAGCAAAGCCAAGAGTCAGCTCTCTTCTTTCGGCGAGGTGATACAAAGTAAAGGCTTTGTCACATTTCCCCAGCCCCCAGGGAAGTTGGCTTCCCCCACAGCAGCAGTGGGCGCATGTACATTTCCTGGCTGTCCCAAACAACAGGGAAGGCTTTAAGTCATAGGCCATACAGTTCTCCAGACCATTCTGTGACTGCTGCGAAAAGTGAATTCCACAGAGTCAGGCCTAGACTGATCACCCCTCCATCCCGTGCCCCTCAACGGCTTTTGATGAAGCAACAGGAACAAGGCAAGACCCTCCACAGCAGCTGTCCTCAAATGACCCTTGGCCTGGGAGGCTACCAGTCAAGAGAGCCAGTGGTAAAGGCCTCAGGAGGGGTGCTCTGAGAAAAGGCTCCTTAGATGACCAGGGCTGACCCACAGAGAGAGCAGGGGCAGAGGACACTCTAACGCCCAGCTAACAGCAACAGGGAGAACAAAGATGAGAGGAGTTTCTGAGTAGTCATGCCCAATGAGGTCTCTAACTTTCAAAAACGCCAAACACTAAAGACGTTATTATCTTATCCTTCAGATTAATTACAAACTATAGCAATCGCCTTTGGAAGTTTAAAGTACATGCAATTTCACCAAAACGTTCTCATCGCCTGTTACCTTCGTGTCTTAAGGTGGGCAAGTTTACGTGTACTTAGAGCATCCTAGCAGCCCACCGTGCCGCTATCCTGGGAAAGCTCACCTGGCTTGTGCAGATACCTGAATGGCAATAGTATTCATGATCAAAGGCACAAATTCGGCAACAACATTGTGGATATTCAGCTTGTAGAGCTACAAACAAGCACATCAGAGGGTCATGCTCATAGACTCTGCTACAACAAATCACGGGAAAGTCCAGAGACACTGCACAGTGCCCTACATTAGTTAACATATGTGTGCCGTCACACCCATCTGTCCGCCACAGAAAACTGTGACTTGTCATACGGTACGACTACGGTACGACGCTTTACTAAAAACCCCAAACACTACGACTAATACATACCTGATACATTAAAACAACAATGATGGGCAATTCGGCCAACACTTTCAGAGACAGCGAGCCCCTAGGAATGATGGAATGCTGTGAAAGAGACAAGATTACCTCCGGTTATCAGTGCTGCGGAAAATGGGCCCAAGCCACTATCTCCCACTGAGACAGAGAAAACAAACACCAAGACATCTTTGTAAGTGAGAGTGCACCAAGACCCAAACGGTTTTGAAAACAGATGACACATATAGGACTATCATTTCACATCAAGGCTTTTCAATTTTCCCATGGACTCACGCAGGAAAACCTGCCCACATGCCAAGATTCAGGTCACCTGAGTCACTTTATTGATGAGTCATCTATTTATTCGACTTAACTGAGAAGAAGAATGAAGAGTACAGATTTACTGGGGCATCTTTATTTAGAAGTACTATTCAAAATTTAGTTTCTTTCTTTCTTTTTTTTTTTTTTTTTGCCAAAGAGAAATGTTGTGCGACGCCGTTTTGGGCCCGAAGCACAAGTAGTGAGATATTTTTACCTCCACAGTCACCGGAGGTGGGGGTGTGAATGAATGCCGAGCACATGCTCTGTGCCCCAGCATCCCAGGGCTGACAGGACAAAGAGGGGTGGGGGTGGAGGTGGGGAGGCTGAGACGCCACTCCCAGAGCTCTCTGCCCGCAAAGCAAGCCCATGCTGTTTAAACGCTCTGTTATGTCTGCTTTGAGCACTGTGTTCTTTCACAGTGCTATCTCTAAGGGATCAAAGGATGGCAGCAACTCAAAGGTTAAGTAAGAAGCTGGGAGTTTATGTTGCTGGAGGCCGGTGGTGAACTGGTGCGGGTGGCTGCTGTGTGTGTGTTTCAACGAGACTTGGGAATCTAGAGGGCAACAGTGGCCCCCTAAGCCGTATCTGCTGCTCTTTTTCCACCAACTCAGAGTGGATTTCCAACACTAGTTTCTCTTACCACCTCCAGGCTGCCTAGTAGAATCAGGGACTCTCTCTCACGCCCAAGTCTGTTTAAGAACCTTATGTATCCCCAGGAGCTTAAAAGAAAAAAATTTTCAGAGCCTAAAGGGTATCAGCATCTCCTGCGCCGAGTGCAGCAGAGACAGCGGAAAGAAAGCCACGCCACTCACGCACCGTTCTTGTCTCGCTGTCCTCGCGCTCGGGGCTGACCTTCACTGCGAGCGTGGTTATCATGCCAACCATTTCCGGGGGTGGAATTGTGTTTTCTGGGATTACCTGAGGGTTCTCAAAGTAGCGGTTCTACATAAAATAAATACATAAATAAATAACAGGTAGCATTTCCCCTAGTGTTAAACACAATATTCTTAAACAAAACACACCTGACATTAAAGGTCAAAAAAGTTTCTTAAACATGCCTATCTGGAACAAAAAAACCAAGCGTTCTATGTTTTCTGCTGAATGCAACACCATTCACATGCCACTCCCCTAAAATCAAGTTCACAAAGCCTTGCACCTGTCTAAAACCAACACAGGCTACACACTTACCTTTTCTCCACAAAGTTACAGACGCGGGAAAGAATGTTCTGTCTTCAACAACAGAAAAATCTTGGCCAGAGAATGCCCCACCCTTTTTTGGTAACTAAAACAATGCAGACCCAAATTCCACTGCTCCCTGAGTGAGGCAGGGTCTCCCCTGCCTCTTGGGGTGAGAAACCAGGGTTTTTTCTATGAACTTCTCAGTCTCCTAAAGAGATCAAAAAGGGACCCAGGAGGGAGGCACAGGCACTGGAGGAGCCAGGGCCTCACTGTCATCCCAAGTCCTCAACCACACTCGGACTTCACATTAAGCTCGGGAAAAACTCCATAGCAGCGAGCTGTCTGCGCTTAACACGTCGCCTAGAAACCACGGTGTAACGTAAGTGTTTAGCTGCCACCCACGCAGGCACTCTAACAAGTGAGCTTGCAAACTGCCATTGTATGGACTTCAGCCTAGGAAATCCCGTGAAACCTTTCTGTCCTACAGGGATACTATGCACTAGGACACTAGCACTTCCCTTTCTATGGCCTCCCCCCCTCCCCAGTCATTCCTTCAACCCAACTGCATCAAATTTCCTATGGGATAAGCCCAAACTTGATTTTTAAATACATACCACGACTTTTGGAAGCTCTTTGTAAATTTGTTTCACAAAATCCAAAAAGTGATGGATCTATAAAGCAAAACCAGAAAAGGCAATGTCATTATAAGAAGGTGTATTTATAGATCTGTGAATCCCTTTCCCATGCAAGCCTCTTGTAACCTGAGGCCAGAAGAACTAGACGGTGGCCCCTGGCTTCCACCACCGCCATCAACTGTTCTGATCAGTAGAAGGTTCCAGTTAACACATAGAAAAACACAGAACTCCAATTTTTGTTTGTTTGTTTGTTTTTAAAAAAAAGACCAATCTGCTAAGCCCCGGTGGCATAGTAGTTGAGTGTGGGATTACGGCCTACAGGGCTGGCAGTTCAAATCCAGCAGCAGCTCTCCAGGAGCAAGGCTGAGCCTCCTACTCCCACCAGGGCAGTGAAGCCACACACACACACACACACACACACACAAAGACCAATCTTACTAGACTGACAGAGATTGGAGAAACCACCAAGACACATGGGTACTATGTCCATAGACCAATAAGAGCATGGGGCCAAATGGTCCATATTGATCTAAAAGCTAAGAAGACAAAGCAGGGAGGGGAACAAAACTGACAGAACAGAATAGAATTAACACGAATACTGGCGTAGGAAAACTTGCACCCCGGCCATGGACCAATATAACTAATAATGGTTAAATGGGAGTCACATTCACTGTGTAAACCTTCACCTGAAAATAAGAATATTTCTTAAAGAACATGGACTATTTGCCTAAGTCTACTTTTGCAAACAATCTACTAAATAATTTGAACTGTCAACGAGACTCCGTAAATGTACAGTAAAAATTTTTGAAATGCCTTAATCATCCAAAAATAGGAACAATCGTTCTTTTTTTAAAAATGCATTCGGCTGAACTCTAGTGGGGTAAGTGGTTGAGTGCAGGACTGCGGCCAAAGGGGTTGGTGGTTCAAATCCAGCAGCGGTTCTCAGGAGCAGCTCTGGGTAGCTCCAACGACCACCAGAGGGCAGTGATGTCCCTCCCCCCCCCCAAAAAATGCATTCATTAAAAAGTATCATTATTAAGGATTCATGAGAATTGGAGGGAGGAGAAAAGAGAGGAGTTGATACCAAGGGCTCAAGAAGAAAGGAAATGTTGATCTGTCGATGGCAACATATATTCAAGTGCGCTTAATGTAATTGGATGGACTGGTGTAAGATTTGTTAGAGCCCAAAATAAAATGAGTCCTAAAAAAATTTTCTAAAGAAACTTAGAATTTCCCCCCCAAAAAAGGAAAATGTAAAATGTAAACTTTTTTTTGTCACCGGACAAATGTTTATAAACAACAGGAAGTGAAATGATCGGGATATGTGTACTAGTTGGTCCCCCCTGCAATCGTGAGGAACACACACACAGAGTGGAGAGATAAAAGAGAAAGTCCCCACGGCACTGACTATTGTTCTCCATGACCCCTGTCCTCACAAGGTTAGGAATCATTTGATCTTTACGCTTTCACTGAATTCCCATTTTAAAATCTACCTATGTATTGCAGGGAATGTCTTTTCAACAGGGATAAATGTTGGAGGCACACTACTGACTATGAAGATGCCAAACACTATCCTGAGAACGTAATAGTTGCCCGTGGAAGTCTTTAATTGACCTTCTGAGCATAGACTAGAATGGTCCCCATTTTATGGCCAGGGATCCCAAGGTTAGGGACCTCCCCGCAAGGTGAGTGACTGAAACCAAGAGGTGAGTTTCAAAGCTCCTTTTTATGCCTCATGTGACACAAAGACTGTGTCACTGTGTCCTGACACATCAGGCATGTTAGCACACAAATGGGAGAAAGGGTGTGTGTGTGTACGCGCACACATGTGCGCCACATGCACATGCACGCCCCCCCCCCCCCACTTTGGCTGGTTTACACATTTCCATGACTGAGTAAGTTTATTATCAACATACACACACTCCAAAAAAAAAAAAAATCACTGTTAAGGAAACAATGAATTTCCATTTAGCATGATTTACCATGATGGTAAATTTGGCAATGGTTATAGATGACAGTTGTACAAAACCATCAGTAACTAACAATACTAAATTATACACCTGTACAAAGCTGAATTGGCCAAAAAATTTTAATAGCAATAAAAAGTTACGTATTAACAGAGAAAAAAGTCAGTGTTACATCCATACAGAACTTCCTTCACTGAAGCTCCTGTCTCCTCTATAGTTAAAAGCAGCATGGCAGTGAACTGAGAGCGAGCACACACACACACACACACACACACACACACACACACGAAAAGGAACTTGACGATCTACTTTTAAAATGCGATGAAGATAACTTACTTCTTGTGTGATTGGAGGCCGGAACTGTTTGTGCAGTTCAATAATTATTCTTAAACAAATAAGAACATTTTCTTCATTTTCCGTCTTTAAAAAAGGGAAAAAGGGGGGAATTTTTAAAAAGAGTTATGCTTTGCTTTTCAGAACATATTTTCATCTAAATATCCAAGATTCATTTTCTAAAGCACTTTCTGCAGTGTTCCCCCATCAGCCAGCCCACGTCTGTCAACGGCATCAGTCGAGCACTTCTCACTCCGCAGGACCCAGGGGTCTCAGAGCAGAGGTCTCCGTAGTGTTCAAAGTACCAGCTGACCAGCACGTCCGCCCGGCCTCCCTCGGAGCAGCCCGTTCACAGAGAAGCGGGCAAAGCCAGGTCGTAACGAGCTCACTGACACGTCACCGCTTGGAAATATTGCCACCGGAACTGCAGCAAGTCAGCATTTACTGAGCACCCTCCGTGTCCTGGGCACTGTGCTGAGCAATGTATAAACACGGTCCATACAACATCCTTCTGTGCCTGTCCGACTGCACATACATGCATACGCCCAAGTCCCAACCCCGAAAAACATAATATTATACCCAAACCTCATCAATATTACTATTATGAATGGATTATTGGGTCTAACTGCCCCACCCAAGAAAAGGCAGTGTGCTTCTGTAAAGATCGACAGTCCTGGAAACTGCCCTGAAGGGTTGCTCAGGGTGGGAATGGCTGGATGGCAATGGGTCAGGTTTACTATTACATCAACAAGAGGCTTCAGCGTGTCTCGCTTTAGTGTTTTAGCATGGAGCTACGGCGCAAAATACGAAACTGACTACAAACACTGTGTTTAGATTTAGACAGATGCAGGAACTGAACTCGTTCACAATCGGGAGCCTGGCTGTACACAACATGATTTAGCTACAACATCACAGGACGCCTTATTTCACAGAACGCGTCGTGGGCATTAAGGGATTGCACTTTGCGAGTGGGTGGTGTCAACCACTTTCTATCCACAGGGACACTGCGCCTCAGAGAAGGTGGGCAGCTTGGCTAATATGTGGACAAAACAGACCAGGATTTGAATCCAACTCTGTCACACAGTCCCCTACAGGAACACAATAAAATTCTGTTCTTCAGCTAGGCTAAGGTCAGCAAGAAGATAAAACAATACTTGTAGAAGTCAACTCAATAGGTAACAAAAGAAGTCACCTCAAGAATTTGAGAAACTCTTTATGGGCTTCTATACTATGTAGAGTGGGTAGTGGTGGTTCCACAGAAGAAGTCACCCCCACCATGCAGGAGGCTCAGGTTCCATTCCCGGTAAAGGCACCTCATGCAGAGGCACCACTCGTCTGTGAGAGGAGGTCTGCTTGCTCCTGACACCCAACAGGTTTCAATAGCACTCCAGCCTGTGACAAACTAGGAAGAAAGGCTTGGAGATCTAATTCTGGAAGTCAAGCAGTGGACACGGGTGTGCCATGGACTGATTCTGTTGTGTACAGGGCATCGTGAGTCACAACCACGCCACAGCCAACACATTGTGCTTAGTAAACACAAATCCCACACGCAACCCAGAGATCCTGCACACACTGTGTCAGTCAACCACTGCCCATCTCCGAGGATGGCCACCAGGACCTCCAATGACTTGCTATTGTAACCATCGCCCATTAAGTAATCTTTCGGTCACCAAGTCAAGAGACGTAGCAGAAAGGGGAAGGAGCAAGGGGCAAGATGAGACTTCTTCCTGATGTGAATCAGAACTTCAGTGAAAAGGGAAATAGCTGTGTAACACAGTTTGTGGTGGTTATACAGTTTCATGTCAACTTAAGACAGATGAAAGTGTAGGGGTGGCGTCCAGCCTGTCAATCAGGTCACGGTCTGAAGGTGACTCCTTGTGGATGTGACTTAAACATACGGAGGACCTGGGACCCTCCCCCATCTCTCTGAATTCGCCTTCCCGCTGGCAGGACCCTGTGCTCCCGGAGCCACCACTATCGGATCCAAAGGCCTGTGCACCCGTCAGCGTGTGATCTGCCTGCATTCTGCATGTGGCTACAGGACTCTGACAAGGGACTGATGGATCAGTACCAGACATATGGACTTGAGTTGACCCAGGCCGGGATGTTTTACTGATGCGTAATTTACTCCTTGACATAAAAGCTCTTTCTTACACATACGTGAGTGTCACTGGATTTGTTTTTCTAGTTAGCCCAGACTAACACATGGCTTTACAACAACAGAAACCACCAGAACACAATGGAAGGTTACCTCTAAAAAGCGAAACATCACAGACAAAACATTTTTTGTGTGAGGACGAAGATGTTCATTGGTTGGTATTCTATGAATTATTTCAAGTACTAGCTTCCGCAGTTGCTAGGAGGAAAAAAACAAAAGAGTAAAGATTTTAAAACTTCCCAGTTCTACACTTAATATTTTTCATATTCTGACAACCTCTAGACCAGGGGTTCTCAAACTTCCTAATGCCTCAACCCTTTAATACAGTTCCTCATTCTGTGGTGACCACTACCCACCCCCCACCACCAACATAAAATTAGTTTTGTTGCTACTTCATAACTGTAAATTTGCTGTTATAAATTGGATGATTCCTGTGAAAGGGTTGCTCGGCCCCACAGGGGTTGCAACCCCCAGGTTGAGAACCGCTGCTCTCGACTCAGGTGTTTTAAATAAATGGATCCCTTTTAAAAGCAACCCTGTCAACGATTTAAATTCAAAGTGTGCTACAGCACATTTTCACTCTCAGCATTACCAAATCCACCAAGCTATCTCCCCAGTCTCTGCTTTTACAGCTGGTCAGCATTTTCCACCGAAGGAGACTGGGGTACAAAAGCATGAAATGAACTTGAGATGGAAGAAAATGCAAATTGGAGTTAGTCTGGGCTTGCTCTTCATCATCTGCCTCTCTCACACAGGCTGTCCTCACCAAGCTTGGACCGGAGGACTAATTACATCATGAGAAGTGCCACGGGTCCATGATTCTGCCTACAGAGTCAACTGTAAAAGATCAAAGGGCTGCCAAAAGTTGAAGAGAAAGTTCTACCTAATCATTCAAATTCTACTTTTTCAAGAACCGCTTAAAGGTCTTCCCTCCTCCGAATATAAGACCTAAAACTGTGGCAATATAAAGATGATTTGTTTAGCAAGACACCATCTCACTGGTATTAAGGCAAAGTTTAAAAAAGCTCTTTTTAGAGATATTCCCTGCACTATTTACAGACACAAAAGGTCTGGTGATCTACTTTAAAATCATTGGTGGGGGCTGAGCCCCGGTGGCAAAGTGGTTGTGTGCAGGACTGCGGCCCACTGTGCTGGCGGTTCAAATCCAGCAGCAGCAAGACTGCGAGCAAGACTGGGCCACATACTCCCACCAGAAGGCAGTGATGCTCTCCTCCCCCCAAAAATAATTGGTGGAGTAGAACTAAATTTTTAAAAAATTGGCGGCAAGCTCTAAGAGCTAAAATGAACAAGATCAGAGTGAGGGGTGGGTAAGGGAGGACGCGCTGTTAAACTAGCCATCCTTCTGCACGTGTATGGGTATGTCTATAAAGAACACCGCTAGCACACCTCATCAGTCAGCAGATCCGAACACTTCAAATTATAAAGGAGATGCTAAGACAGAAAGCCAAGGCCTTCTAAGCTAAGGAGGCAACGGTCTTGGACAAAGTTATTCAGAGACCATGGTCTCCGGCAAAAATCATTCTTAAAGGACAAATCCTTTTCAAAACACTGTAAGTGGATCTAGTGTTTGGGTTTTCAAGGGCGTTTTCATTCATGAATGCTTATAATCCCACCCAATCACTCTGTTCCTCCGAAGGCTGTGAAGTGATTACCTGGGCTGGTTTCTCCTGGAGAAACTGTACTTCTCCATCTTGAAGAAATGTCAGAAACCGAGGGATGATGTGTTCCAGGAATGTAGAATACTGAGGTGATGACGTCACATTCTAATCATGCAAAAATAAAGCGAAAACCCCACTGACGTTATATGGGCATGTCCATCTTAAATTCACATCTAATAAACTCAAAGGGATGTAAAACATTTTAGAACATTCCTTTTAATATTTTAGATGTCTGAGCGTGAGTAATGACATAGTTTTCATAAATTAGGATGACTGCTGCTCCTGAAACCCCATCTATGAGAACCAAATGCTAAACCATACCATTCACCCATGAGCATGCCAATGCTGTGGACAGTGGGGAGTTAAAAAGTGACTCAATCATAAGTGACAAGCCTATGAGCTCAGACATCTGGACAGTTCTAGGCACAATTCTAGGGGCTCCTTCCCATGGAGCACTATCAAGGGTGCCCCCAGGAGTTGTGGGACACAACATAATCATCTCCCCCCAAGGAGCCTCTGAATTCCTTGAGGGCAAGAATTGTTTGAGTCATCTTCAGTAAATAAGACGTTTTAATGAGACAACCACACATTCAAGAATGCAAAGAGTAGCAGATTTAGGGCTGAAAGATAAACCAGAGGTTAGGAAGGTTTAAGGGACGGCGTTCCAATGCAGCCAGAGTCCAAAGACCTCCGGTAACACCTTGATTAACACTCCAGATACGTGGCTGTGGAAGGTCCATGCCGTAGAGAAAAGTCTATTCTAAAGCCCACCCCAACAAAGCCTAAAAGCCAGCTCCGATATGCATAGGGAGTTCAGAGATGGAACCCTCCTAAGCTACATCCACTTGGAAAAGACCCTTGGTTCTTAACCAAGCCCGCCATGTCCAATTGCACTAGACTGTCTCGTACAAAGAGTCAACTTCTCCTGACTGCAAACTTCCTAAAACGTTTCACGCACAACATCCACTGTACAATGCAAACAAACAGGAAAAGGGGGCCCACTGGCAACAGAAACAGTCTATTAGCTAGCCCAGATGTCAGACTGAAAGCAGGTCTTGAGACAGCCACTGAACTCCAAACTCATTGCGATCGAGTCGATGCCGATGCTACCTTGTAAGTCAGGGCAGAACTGGCCCTGTGACTTTCTAAGACGGTCCTCTTCCTTCCCAGGAGTCTCTGGGGGTTTTGAACTTCAGACGACCTTGTGGACCACGGTCCAAGGCATAACCCCTATACTAGTACGGCTCCTCAAAAAAAGCCGTTAGGCATATTCAAAAGGAAATACCACCTTAGTCAACAGGGAGGGCATCTGAAGAGAAATGAAATCCATAAAAAGGAACCAAGGGGAAATTCTCTAACTAGAAGCACAATAATTGAAACTTTAAAAACCAGATGATATGCTTAACAGCAGATGGAAAGGCAGAAAACTAGTCGATGAATTTGAAGAAAGAGAAAGCACTCAAACTAAAAATAAAAAGGACTGAGGAGAAATAAACAGAACCCAAGACAAAATAAAATTGTAGAATGTGGGGCCCAAAAGAGAAACAATGCTTCATCAAGGTCATGTAAGTTTTAAGCAGTATAGCTGGAGCATGGGGCCAAAACCCATTCCACAGCATTATGCCACCTATTATCTGAACGTAACAATTCAATACGTGAAGGGCAACTATATTTTTTAAATTAACAAATAAGGTATTGAACTACCAAAAACAAACTAATATTCCTCAACACAGTTTGAGGTTCACTACTGGTAATGAGGAGAACTTAGAGGCAATATTATGTGCAAACCTAACAATGAAAAAGATGCAGTTAACACAACTAAACAATAAATAGGAGAATCAACTGAAACCAAAAGAACTATTCAGGGTTGGATTCTAATATAGCTGAAAACCGAGGAAGAAATGGACAAATTTCCAGACACACACTAAGTAACCAAGCTAGCAAGGGCTGCAGTAGAAAATCTCAACAGACCCACAACAAAAGAAATCGAAACAAACCCCAAAAAAATTCCCCACTAAAAAGTTCCAGTCCTAACATCTTCATTGGTAAATTCTACCCAATAGTCAAAGAGCTGACACCAATTCTATTCAAACTACTGAATATAGAAATAGGCGGTGGCGTAGTGGTTGTGCGCGGGACTGCGGCCCACTGGGACGGAGGTTCAATTCCAGCAGTGGGGCTGGGCCTCCTACTCCCACCACCGGAGGGCAGGGATGCCAAAATAAATAAATAAATAAATAAAAGAAATAGGATTTCTGTATTCTATATTCTACACCATAGAATCTATGGAGTACTTAAAAGAATAAAAAAAACTCACAAATTAAACATGAAGCTAATGGAACCCTGAGACCAAAAACAAGCAAACACAACACTAGAAAAGGGAATTATAGGCCGATATCCCTCATGAACAAAGATGAAAAAATTCTCAACAAGATTCTAGCCAGTAGAATTGAATAATATACCAAAATAATAGCACGATCTCTCAAGAGGGATTCACACCAGGTATGCAATGATGTTTCAACATGAGAAAAGGCACCACATGACCATATCAATTGACCCAGAAGAGGCACTGACAAAAATCCAACACTGGTAACTGACAACAGGGGCCGTTTGGAGTCATGAGTCGTCTACCGACAGTGCTAACTGCCCAGCCAGCAGTTCAAAACCATTCGGCACTCCTCAGGGGGCAGAGGACAATACATCAAGATGTACTGTCTCAGAAACCACAGGACACGATGTCCGGGTCTCTGAGTCGGAATCAGCTCAGCAACAATGCGTTCACTTCTAATCAAAACACTCAACAAATACAGGCACAGGAGGGGTAATCCCTCAACATAATAAAGGGCGGGGGTGGGAGGGGGGAAGAGCACCACATACAAAGTTTCATTTTGAAATGCAGTAATTAACAAAAACAATGAACAAAAAAAATATGGGCCGGGCAGCAATAGGCAAACACAAATGTTATCTTTACCTCAAAAGGACAAGTATAAAACATAAAAACTCACATGTACCAATGTATTGAACTATGTATGATGAAAAGCAATGTATGAGCACCCAATAAAATGATTTAAAAAATAATAAAAAGGGCTGAGCCCCGGTGGCGTAAGTGGTGGAGTGCGGGACTGCGGCCCGTGGGCTTGGCGGTTCAAATCCAGCGGCGGCTCTCAGGAGCGGCACTGGGTAGCTCCCACGACCACCAGAGGCAGTGATGCCCCCACCAAAAAAGTTTTAAAAAAATATGTAAAAACTCATTACCTCAAAGTTTTCACTGACTTCTTGCATCATCTTCAGCTTTGTTTCATCAGCTGTAAATAGTAAGACACACCATCAAATCATGAAGCTGCATGTGCTCCAAAAATGATCGAAGATCATCATTAAGTTGAAGCAATCAGATCTTATCAGTATGACTGTCAAGGCCAAAAGGAGGTACATAAGAGCTCCCTGCAACATTTGCACACCCAGACACCCACACTCACGCACAGAGTCACACACACCGAAGACATGTGCCTCTTTAGGGCTCCAGCCAGGAGTGATCATCATTTTGCTTCAATTCAAGACAAGGAAAGAAGAAATTGGGGTGGGGTACATTCCTATGGATCTCAAAATGTCCATCATTTAACCTGCACTAAATCAGCAAGACATACGAATTACCAAAAGAAAAGATAACCCCACAAAGGATTCACTCACGTGTATTCACATCAGTGAGAGCTGCCACAAACTGAAGGTATTTTTTCATCAGCGTGGTTTGATCAACCACCGTGGCTCCTTGTGTCGCAACAAAAGCCATTTTTCTGGAACGCTTCTTCACTTGTTTCTTATGGAAATGGTATCAGGCCATGAGGCCACACAGCCTGTGAAAAGAGGCCAAGATCAGATAATTTACCAAGGATACAGCCTCATAATCTCTGTGGCAGGCTCATCTAAATCCGTGTGCAGTCTCTGAATGCAACACAATATTCCTTTATTCCTTCCTCCCTCTCACTGGCTCTTTTGAAAATAAAACTGACGGAAATTCATCCCATCTATAAATTTCTAAAGCGGATTTGTAGACACAGATGCAGCTGTTCCACTGCCATTCCCCTTCTTTGCCCCAGACTGGCAGTTGGCGTTTTCTCTCATCGAAAACTCCAACTCAGCCACCCTACCAAGCAGGGCAGAAGGGTCCGTGTGGATTTACAAGACTGTCGATCTTACAGAAGCAGAAAATCTCAACGTTCTCCTGAGGCGCTGGTGGTATTGAACTGCCTGACGGTCCACACCCCTACGCGTCACCTCTTGAAAACACTTCTAGAAGTCGGGGAGTCAACAGTAAATCCCTTAGGCTTTGCAGCCCTCGGCTAGGTCTCGGATGAAGTGAAGACAAAACGCCCCTAGTCACAGGGCGCTCAGAATCCGCGTATTTTGGGCATTCTCAGGAGGGGCCGGTCTTGAAGGAGGACACCATACTTGGGAATGTCGAGGGTCAGCGGGGAAAGAGAAACAACAAAGTGGACACACACGAGTCTGCACAGCAAGAATGTGCCGAGCAGGACCAGCAGGGTTTCCTTCTGTGGGACAGAGTCACTATGAGTCAGCTCTCAAGCACCTAACAGCAGGCTCTAGAGCAGTGGTCCTCAACCTTCCTGACGCTGTGACCTTTTACTACAGTTCCTCCTGTTGGGTGACACCCCCCGCATGTCCCACCTGGGGACAGTAGAGGAACAGTGTCTCGGTTCCTAACACCGTCGGAGATGGGGTCTCAGGTGACTCCTGTGAAAGGTGGTTCGACCCCCAAAGGGGTCCTGACGCACAGGCTGAGAGCCGCTGGGCTAGCGCGATGAGCAGAGGCTGTGTCGTGTCCTTGACACCTTCTGAATTTTTTAAAAACTTTCTTCTGTAACTTGAAAATGTCAAAAGCATTCTTGGTTTAGGAGGCACAAGCACGCAACAGGATGGATGTGAGGACGGCTGTTGGCAGTTTGCCAGTCCCATCTTTGACGGCGTCCTACCCACCCCACCCGTAAGTGACCCTACTGGACGGCGTAGAACTGCCCCCTAAGATCTCCAAGGCTGCCAGCTTCACGGGAGCAGACTGCCGCATCTAGTCCCCAACACTTGCCCCTTCCTTCCACTGCTTCAGCCCCTGGGCCTTCACCCACAATGTTCTCCGAATGGAGTCAAACCTGGAGAAGTCATCTGGGCTAAAGAGGCACAGCTGGGGATGCCCGCTTCCAGTGACACTGCTCCCGGTTCTAGGTGAGAGGAACTGGCTTTCCATCACAAACCACTGCACCATGGGATAGTAGGGAGGCCGCCCCTCCCCCTCAGTGGAAAATCCATGGAGAACTTGACTCCTCCCTGCAAACTGAACGACTAAAAGCCTGTAGTTGAGCCGTATCACAACCATCGACTAGGTTGTTAATACGTACAAGGAACATCCAAAAGTTTGGGGGGGAATTGGAATTCAATAATGGGGCTGTTCTACAAACTTTTTTGAACCGCCCCCCCCACACGCACCCCGAGCATGCAATACCGCACGCCGCATGGTCAACAGCAGATACAAATCACTACTTTACAAAACGTGCAAGATTCTCTTGCAGGCCGGTGTGACAGCGGCTTCCCGGATCTTCTCTGAAAACCACGATCCTAATGCGATATTCCTTTCTCCTGAAATGGCGGGCGGGCCGTCGCAGCTGCAGATTTCCGCTCATCAAGCGACTCCACTTTCCCTTGTCCCGCCATGACTTTTTCTCGGGAATCCTTCGAGCACCTTCTGGGACACTTTGGAGGGGTGTCCCCTAGGGTTCTTCCAATCAAGAACGACAGGATCGCACCCAAAGTAGTGAAAAATACTGTGACCCAAGGCAAAAAGCTGGGTCTGGGTCCTGCGTCGGCACACACCGCAGGAGAGCGGCGACAGCTGCCGAACCTCACCTGGGTTTTGTCCCGTGAGGGTTCAAACTCGGGGTGGTGGGGTCAACTGTACCACCTAGGGAAATGGCTCCCGGACCCCAGCCCGCCGGCAGCCCCCCCGCCGCTCAAGGGCAGCCCCTGCGCCCCAATGGCGTCTCCCTTCCAAAGCGGGTCCAGGTGGCACTTGTGCCCTATAATGGGGACACCCCTGACAGGCAGAGAA
>PVJH01016033.1:0-51666 GCA_004026705.1 Nesogale talazaci | reverse complement strand
TGCCAGCGTGCCTCACCCTCACCTCTCCAACCCTCGGGGAGCTCCTGCTGCTCCTGTGTGCCCACCACCAGCCTCCTCATCGCAGAGCTAGCTGCTCAGAGCCCCGCCAACTGCCCTGTGCCAGCCTGACTCTTAGAGGACAGCTGGGCAAGGCACAGGGGAGGCTTCCCCTGACTGTCCCCCCACCCCAAGCCATGCCCTGGCACCCACCTGGCATTGACCGGTGTGCTCGGGTTGAAGAATTCCTGAGTCACCAGGGTGGCATACCAGGAGACGGCAGTCAGGGTGCAGAGGCCTAGGGACAGAGCAGGTGGGGGCTCAGCTCTGCTCTGCCCCGTGCTCCGCCACGGCCGGGGCGGGGGTGGGTGGGTGGGAGGGTCAGGGCCACTCACCAGCCAGGAGGAAGAGGGCGCCCCCTGAGACGGCCACGCGGCCCTTGGCGATGGGGTTGCTGTCTCCGACCCGCGTGCACTTCATGCCGACCACACTGAGCACCATGGCCACGAAGCCCAGGAGCACGGCCACCACCATCAGTGCCCGCGCGGACTGGATGTGACCTGGTGGGGGGGAGGCAGCGGGGGGCGGGCTCAGGGTCTTGGTCTGAGCCGGAGTTGGGTGAGAGGGAGATCCCAGCTGGCAGGTGTGCGGAGCTGGCCCTGGGGGCAGCCGTCAGAGAGGGCAGACGGGGGTGGGGAGGGTCCCATCAGTCATCCCTCCTGATGCCTCTGGCCTTGTGGCTCCCTCTGGGGCTGGTCTGCCCCTGCACAGGCCCTTGCGGGCTCCCACAGGCAGAGCTTTCAGGGGCCCTGCCCCTTGGCCATCTGAAGCCCATCCCTTTTCCCTCTGTCCTTGAGGTGCCAAGCCCAGCCTGCCACATGCCTGCTTCTCCGTGGGAGCTTGGGTGCCTGAGGGAGGCCTGGAGTCTGCCTGTGAGCTGTGTGGTGTGCCCGGGACACCCTGGTTTCAGAGCCTACTAGGCTCGTGGGCAGGATGGAGGACTCTGCCTGCCCACACCAGGGTTGGAGGCTGCTGGGGTTGGGGTGGTGGTGGTGGTGGTGGTGGTGGTGGTGGTGGTGGTGGTGGTGTGTGTGTGTGTATTTTTACAAGCCAACTGTCAGCCTGTGGACACTGATATTCAAGGGCATGTGTGTGTGTGTGTGCGTGTGCACACATGCACGCGTGCACCTAGTGGCAGGACTGGTGGGTAGCTGTGTGTGCCCGTGTGTTTGTGCACCCACTCGCAGGACTGGTGGGTAGCTGTGTGTGCTGGTGTGAATGTGTCGCAGCCGGCAGACTGGTGGGTACCTGTGTGTGTCCACGTGTGTGTCTGCGTCTGAGAGACAGAGGGCAGCGTCTTCACCCAGTGCCAGCCATTCTTCTCATTCAGCCTCCCCCTGCACTGTGAAGGTCTTAGTACCCCTCCGATGGGGCAGGAGGACACACGGAGGCTTAGGGACCTGGCCGGGTTAGAGACACAGAAGAGGGCTGGAGGCCAGGCTGGCTTGGGTTCAGAATACACCGGGAGGGTCAGTCCAGGAGTGGAGCTCAGAGCTGCTGCAGGCTGGGGAGAGAGTTCTCTCCAGACCTCCTGGTACCCGGTGTCCCACCCACTTTCGGGCAGCAGAGCCCCCTGACCCCGACCCTCAAGGCCTACCGTCCAGGGCGAGCAGCGAGTCGTAGAGCTTGCACTGCACCTGCCCGGTGCTCTGGGAGGCGCAGGACATCCAGAGTCCCTCGTAGAGGCCCACGGCTGTGATGATGGCATCGCCGGCGTACGACGACTGCTTCCACTGCGGCAGGGCCGTGCTGGCGATGATGCCCACCCAGCCCCCCAGGGCCAGGAAGTAGCCCAGGAGCTGGAGGCCCGAGTTGGCCATGGCCCAGGGGAGGGGACTGAGGGTCCCAGGGCTCAGAGCTGGTCCAGGGTCCCGGGGAGGGCCGAACTCATGACAGGTGCAAGGGGCAGGGGGATGGGGCTGCGTGAGTGATCAGAAGCAGCAGCAGCAGCCACTCTGGGTTCCAGAATGCCGGGGGAGGCCAAGGGGCTGGAAAAGGCCAGGGGCCCGCCCACTGCAGCAGCCCCAGCCCAGCTGGGTCCCCAGCCAGGCTCAGACCCAGCCCCCTGGGGATGGGAGGCAGGACTTGCAGCCCAGGTGGATACCCCTGCCCCACCTTTCAGGGACAGAAGAGGGAGGGGTGGGAATGAGTGACCCTGCGTGACCTCAGAGCCTCTGTACCCAGGGAAACTCCATTAGGCACCTGATTCACAAGCCCTAAAAGTCTCCTCTTCCCGCCCAAGCCCAAGCCTGGGATAGCGGACTTGACTCTCTCCCGGCTCCTCTGACCCTTGTGGGCTCTGTGCACCAGGGCTTTGTGGCAGAAAGGAAAAGGGATCGCAGTTTGCAGCAGGTACGGGTAGAGTTAGGCCTCAGGGAGGACTTTTGGGCAGGGGGCTGAGGTCAGTTCTGGAGACTGAGCTGTGGGGTGGGGCTGGGAGTTGGGGTGCTGGGGAGCAGGGGTCCTGGGGGGGCTGTGTATATCAGGAACAGGGCAGGTCAAGCTGGAGACAAGAACTGTTGCAGTCTGTTTTGATCTGGGCCCCGCGGGGGCCTGGTGGAGGTGGAGACAGCCCGACCCAGCATTCACGGGAAGGCACAAAGCTGCTTAATCCCCTTGCTGGCTGGCTTAGCTGCCCTGGCTGAGACCTGGAGACCAGTGGTGGCTGTAGCCAGGAGGGCGGCGGCAGCCTCCGCACATTCCTGGGGTTCCCGCTGCCCCCTCTTAGCTCCCACCACCCCCTCGCCCTGACCCCAGCGCAGCCCTAGGGAGCAGGGGAATGTTTAACTGTCCTCCGCCTCATTAGCAGTCCCCTCACGTCCAGCCCCACGGGCTCCTGGCGTGGGCTCCTGGCGTGGGTGCGGGAGGAATGCCACAATCCCGCTCCCACTGCCTCCCGCTGGCCCCACCAGGGCCTCCCCCTCCATCCCCAGCAGCCCTGGGGAAGGCAGGGGGGGTTCAGTCAGGACCCCAACCAGCTTCCCTCCCCCCACGGCCTGGCCCTCTCTGCCGGGACAAGTCCCTAGGCTGCTTCTTTGCATTCTTCACGTGGCTATGCAAACGAGAGTGCCCAGGCACTGTGCAGACAATGGCAGGCCTGTGTGCCAGCCGGAGGCGTGGGCTGCTGGTATGGCCTGCAGCTCCTGCGGTGGGGGGAGTGGGCTGTCCTCTGACGGGCCAGGCTGGGCGCTGCTTGCCCTTTGGTTCCCTGGTTCTGTGCACCCTGAACCCTCTGAGGGAAGGGTGATTGCAGCCCCGCAGATCTGTGGACACACACGGTGCCTGGAAGGTCTTGGGGTCCCCCAGAGTGAATAGGGTCTAGGGCCCAAACCAAACTCACTGCCATTAAATTGGTGGCGACTCCTGGGGACTCTAGGAGAGACTCGAACTGGAGAAGAAAGCTTCCTCTTTCTCCAGCAGAGTCGCTGGGGGTTTCAAACTCCTGACCTAGCAGAGGTGTAGCCACACACCACCAGCCTTCTGGAGTCTAGAGTAGTGTAGAGAAGTCAGTCCCGAATTCAGATCCTGCCACGTGCTCTGAAAAGACTGTGTGCTCTGGGGCAGCAGAGAAGCCTGCGGAGGGGAGAGAAGACTGAAGGACAGGTCCTGTTAGGACCTGGAGCCTCGGCTGCTTTTTCCCTGTGAATTCATCCAATCCTCAATGCAGTCCCAGCCAGGAAAAGCAGGGGACGGGACGGGGGCAGGGCAGCGGCAGGTGTGTACTAGAGGTCAGGCCAGAGCTAACTGGACGGGGGCCCTCCGTCCTCTGTAGCAGAAACTACTGCTTCTCTGGGTGTGATGACATCCTGACACACTCTTCATCATCCTTGGAGGGCAAGGCACCTGCACAGGAGCCTCCTTCCCTCCCAGCTTCTGTCAGGAAGATGCAGGGGGCGTCAGGTCAGGTCTCTGCTCTGGGACTCCAGTATCCTCAGCACCACCCGGAATCCAAGGGTCAGGATCCTACAGGCCCTCAGAGGTCTCAGGCCCCAACCCCCTCTGTTGACAAGAGAGGAAGTGAATTGTTTATACAGCCTCCTTGGGACCAAGGCTCTGGGTTCCGCCATCCTGTCCCTTTGGGATCCAGAAAAATCATATAGCTCCCTCTGAGGCTCCTGCTCGTTCCCTCTCTGATATTTGAGGTTCCAAGTCTCTTCTGTTAAAATCGCCTGACTCTGTGTCCTTCCCTCACCAATGTTTGAATGCCTTATGAAATTCACATCTGCTCCCTCCCTCTGCAGCTCCCTGGCCTGCTGGAGCTTCTCCACCCAGGGCACCTCTCAACCCTGGTGGCAGCCTTGCAGCCCAGTGACTTCCAGGCATGCAGGAAGAGCAAGAAGGACCAGCTCAGTCCCTCCCAACTTCCGGTAAGAACGAACTGTAAACTGCCCCGGGGTGTCACACTTCATTGAAAAATGCCTTCACGGGCTGAGCCCCGGTGGCGTAGTGGTTGTGCGCGGGACTGCGGCCCACTGGGACGGAGGTTCAATTCCAGCAGCAGTGGGGCTGGGTCTCCTACACCCACCACCGGAGAGCAGTGATGCCCGAAAAACCGAAAAAAAAAGAAAAAGAAAAATGCCTTCACATTCAAGAAACCAAGGATTGTCGTTTTGGCCCTGCCATGGAAAAGGTGGGTGACAGTCCACAAGCTCTTTAGCTTCTCTCAGTCGATGTCCTGTAACTAGACCTCTCTAAAACAGCAGAACCAGAGAAGCTTATTTGTGTACACATACAGAAAGATTCACACCGCTTGGAATGACTCACACCACTTTACAGGTTGGCAAGTGCCAACTGTGGGGGTCAGAACGGATGTCAGACTGGAGGCTTCTCCTGACTCAGGTAGTTGTAGCGGCCGATGAACCCAAGGTCAGCAGACCAGAAAAACAGATCCAAAAAAGGCAAACCAGCGTTGCCAGAGGGTCTACCTACTAGAAGGCACGCACCACAAAAACAAACAAAAAAAACCCCCAAAATTGTGTGCGGTGGAGCAGAGCTTTCGTAGTGCACATTTTTCCTGCTGGGTGAATATCCCACAGATCTCTCTGAGCTAATGCACCTGGTGGCATGCCTGGGAAGGTTTCCTCTAGTCACAGTGAATTTTTTTTCCTGAAAGCAGTTTCGCTCAAACCTCAATTTAAGAAAACAACATGTGGCTGTGGAACTTTTGTTTCCTGCTCGGGAGAAATGCCTCAGAAACTGTCATGATGTTGAACATAGCTTACAAGGACAGCGCCATGGGAAAAACTCAAGTGTACCAGTGGTTTTCTAGTTTCAAAAAAGGCGAAATGTTGGCTGATGACAAACCTTGTTCTGGGTGTCCATCAACTTCCCAAATGCACAAAAATGTCAACTCATAGCTGGAATTTGGAATTTGTTTCACCAGGTCAGACTGCTAATCAACGTTTCTATTTTAGATTTTTTCTTTTTTTGTTGTTTTTTTATTTTTGCGGGGGGGGGGGGGGGGGCATCACTGTCCTCAGGTGGTGGGAGTAGGAAGCCCAGCCTTTGTTCCGTGGAGCTGGACTTGAACCTC
The DNA here is from genome assembly GCA_004026705.1 of Nesogale talazaci. Taxonomy (NCBI): domain Eukaryota; kingdom Metazoa; phylum Chordata; class Mammalia; order Afrosoricida; family Tenrecidae; genus Nesogale; species Nesogale talazaci. Next base: position 46,076 of record PVJH01016033.1, on the reverse strand, counting down.
CATCCCAGTGGGCCGCAGTCCCGCGCACAACCACTATGCCACCGGGGCTCAGCCTCAACGTTTCTATTTTGAGCAGTAGTTCTCAACCTTCCTAATGCCACAACCCTTTAATACAATTCCTCATGTTGTGGTGAACACCCCCCAACCATAAAATTATTTTTGTTACTACTTCATCATTGTAATTTTTTTTTGAGGGGGGGGAGCATCACTACTCTCCGGTGGTGGGAGTAGGAGGCCCAGCCCCACTGCTAGAATTGAACCTCCGTCCCAGTGGGCCGCAGTCCTGCGCACAACCACTACGCCACCGGGGCTCAGCCCCTTAATTTTTTTTTTTTTTAACCAAAAAACCATATCACCTTCAAAGTACTCTCCATTATACTTAATACGTTTGTCAAATCTTCTGTTCCACTCTTGGAAACATTTTTCAAACTCATCTCCCTCTTCTACTGTCAAATCACTGTCTCTTCATGTCCCTCTTGATTCATGCAAACAAAAAGAAATCTCAGAGTGTGAAGTCAGGTGAGTCAGGTTGGTGGGGTAAGAGAGGCATGTATTTTTTGCCAAACACTGGTACACTGAGATGGCGGCATAAGCAGGTGCATTGTCATGGTGGCAAAACCAGCCCCCCATCTGCCACAAATCAGGTCCTTTTTTGTGGCACACTGTTATGTTATCTTTTCAGAACCACTAAGTAGAAAATTTGATTAATAATTTGCCCTGAGGAAACAAACTCCAAATGCCCTATTCCCCTCACATAAAAAAAAAAAAAAAAACCACAAATGAGCATGATCTGGATCTTTAATTTTACTTGATGAGCTTTGGGGTGAAAAGATGGCTTCTTGTATTCCACTGGCTTTATTACTGCTTGCTTTCAGGGGAGGGGGTGTAAGGATAGCACCATGTATCTCACTGGTAATGACCTTAGAAAAAAGTCTGGGTCCATTTGGAGCTGTTCTTTCAAAGCATGGCATGTTTCCACTCAACACTTTTTCCTGGTAGTCCAGAAGCCAAGGCACAAATTTTGCAGCAACCCTTCTCATTCCCAAATCTTCTATTAAAATGGCCTGAACCAAGCTCCAAGGTAGTCCAGACAACTTCCCTGTCTCCTCAATGGCCCTTTGTGAGTCGTTGAGCACAAGTGCATGAATTTTGTTTACATTTCTGCCCCTTCGGGTAGTTGATGAATGTCCATCAATAGACATTTCACTTTTTTTGAAATGAGAAAACACTTGAGTTTTTCCTGTAGCACTGTCCTTGTAAGCTGTGTTCAACATTGCCAACGGTTTTTTTGCATATTTTTTCTGAGCAGGAAACAAAATTTCACAGGTACACACTGTTCTCTTAAATTGGCCATCACAAAATGAGCTTTGAGCAAAACTGCTTTCATGAAAAAAATTCATTGTGACAAGAGAGAACCTTCCAAGGTGATGCCACCGGGTGCACTAACTCAAAGCAAGTGGCTAGATGCTCGCCTAATGGGAAAAAATGTGTACTATAAAAGATCCAGGGCTGAGCCCCGGTGGTGTAGTGGTTGTGCGCGGGACTGCGGCCCACTGGGACGGAGGTTCAATTCCAGCAGTGGGGCTGGGCCTCCTACTCCCACCACCGGAGAGCAGTGATGCCCCGCAAAAGGAAAAAAAAAAAAAAAAAGATCCACCCCGTCAGGCTTTTTTCCATTTTGGGAGTGGGGGTGGGTATCTACTCATATTTTAGCTGAGTCACCAGACAGAACATGGGAGCTCAGAGATGTTAAAGGGAGTGTGTTAGCCTGGGTAGGCTAGGAAACAAATTCTTAAGACCCTCATATGTGTATAAAAAAGAGTTTTATAAACAATAATTGAATAGCCCAGTCCAGTCCAGACAGATCAAGTCCATTATTAGCCTGTATGTTCAATACCAATCTATAAATTTCTCTTAAGACTCATGAAATACATGGATTGATGCCAAATGCAGGAAGATCACAGGTCCGTGGGTGGAAAGTCTTGTGGATCCAGGGACAGTGGAAGCGTCTCAGCGCTGGCACGAGTCTCCATGTGGCTGCTCCACTTCCATGTTGTAGTGTAGCTCCATGTGCCTTCTCAACAGGAATGGCTTGTGGGGAGTGTGCCCGTGCCCACCTCCAGTGAGTTATGTATCTTCTTAGTGCCTCCAAATGACTTCATCAAGCTGCGACCTGATTGACAAGCTAAACTCCACTTCACTCTTAAGTCTCAAATTGACAACAGAGTATGTAACTACCACAGGGCCTGAAAGGAGCCCACGGGGTGCAGTAGTTAAAGCTATTAACCAAGATCAGTGGTTCAGACTCTACAGGTGGCAGATGTGGCAGTCTGCTTCCGTGAAGATTGACAGCCTTGGAAACCCTATGAAGCAGTCCTACTTTTACCGATCGGCTTGCTCTGAGTTTGAAAGGGTGGCAGTGAGATTGGTTTGGTTTTAGCCACCTCTACTAGAGCCCTCCCTCTGGCCCCTTGACATGCTGCACTATCTCCCCATTGAAAACAAGACTCCTTGGTTTCGTGTCTCCCTCCAGCTTCGCATTTTCCTGCTCTCCTTTGGAGGGTAAGCCACTGAAGAGACTAGGCCAGACTCGCCACCACGTCTCACCCTCCATTCATCCTCAGGGGAAATCATTCCTGATTCCTCTCTGTCCTCCACACCGCCCACCAGGAGGAGCCTCGGTGGCCTAGTGGTTCCACGTTGAGCTGCTGTTAAAAACCACCAGCCACTCCTTGGGAGAAAGATGGGGATTTCTACTTCCATAACCAGGTACAGTCGCAAACTCATCGGGGCAGTTCTACTCTGACCTACAGGGTCACCATGACAGAACGTCGTTTGCCATAGCTCCCAGGAATCATCATGCTGCCAGAACGAACCTTCAGTGCTCATCTTGCCCTGTCTCTCAGCAGCTTCTGACACAATTGTTTACCCCCCCCCCCCTTGGAACACTCTCATGGACTTCCTGGACACCACTCTCTCTTGGTTGACCTTCCCTCATGGTCACTGGTCCCAGTCTCTCCTGTTGGGTCCCACCCTTCTGGCCTTCTATTTTCTCAGCTTGGTTCAGTCTTCTGACTCGTCCTAAGTCTGCCCTCGGCTTTACCTGACTTTCAGCACCAGCTATATCCCAAAGAGAAACCCCATGGTTTCATCTACCTGGACCTTCCCCTGAGCATTAGACTCATGTACTTGACTGTTCAGTATGTACATGTGGATGCCTAATAGGCTTCTCAGACTTCAATATAGCACCAACCAACGCCTCCCCACCCTCTATAGTCATCCCCGTCACAGGAAGGGTGGCATTTCCTAGCCCGTTGAGCTGGAGTCCTTCTTTTTCTATTAGATTTATTCATAAATGTATTGAGAATTATTTATGTTCGATTCCAGCTCCACGGAGCAAAAGCTGGGCCTCCTACTCCCACCACCTGAGGGCAGTGATGCAAAAAAAAAAAAAAAAGAATTATTTATATGTACAACGTATGTTTCTGTACCTTGCATAACCACGATTCCATATTGCACAACACAACACAATTAGTTATGTACATTTTTTGTCATTACCTGAGTTGACTCTGATGACTTGCACTGAATGGAATGAGCCAGGGATGCACAGTCCAGACAGTAGCTGCTGACAGCCAGCCTCAGGCACTCTTCCAAATGATTATCAGTCATGGTGGAACAGTACTTGGACTTAATGTTCTGCATGTGGGAAAAGGCTGACTCACATATATAAGTAGAACCAAATAATGCAGTCAAGGAGGTAGCACATTTTCTCATGTTTGAGGACTTTCCCTCTGCGAGTAAATTCCAGAACTGTTCATGTGCTGAATGTTGGCTTGCAGTGTCAAAATCTCCCATTCTGTATGAAAGTGATCCATTTTTGTCTTATTTGGTCCAAACTGGAGTCATTCTTGATATTTTTCTCCCACCACCAACAGCTCCTGTTGGCTCTCTGTCCATAGACTGCCCACACCCTGATCTGAACGGTCTTCCTCTCTTTCCTGGATGAGTAGCCTCCTCCCTGGTCTCCTGACCTCTGGTTTGACCCTCATAGCCCATTTTTCATGTGAGTTGTTCACTGGGTTTTTATAACACGAAGTCAGATGCCCTCAAAACTCTTGAAGGGCTGCTTTCCTATAGAGTAAAAGCCCAACTTCTCACAATGGATGCCAAAGCTCATGGACCTGACTGCCTGCCCACGCTGTCCCTCCATGACCCTTTTGCCATTCCTCCCACCTTGGGACCCCATGTTACTTTCTTATTTTCTGCTTCAAATGTATTCTCTCCAATCAATGTCTGCAGGATTGTGTGCTCCCTTTCTCCAGCACCTGCTGTAATGCTCCTGTTGGCGGTCTTTGTTGAGATTGTTGGACCAAGTGAGTCACCCTCAACACTTGTCAGCCTCAGTGCTGCTGCAAGCTGTAGGGTTTTCATTGGCTGAGTTTTGGAAGATTGCCAAACTTTTCTTCTTAGTCTGTCTTGGTCTGGAAACTCCACCAAGACCCATTCAGTATTATCACAGCAGACTAGCCTCCACTGACAGATGGGTGGGTGGTAGCTACACTTGCGTGCATTGGCTGAGACGCAATTGGCTGGGTCTCTTGGAAGCAGGGGGAGGATTCTGCTACTGAACCCCGCTAACTGCTCCCTGGTACCCACAATCTCTCTTACCTCTCCGATGTATAGCATTTTTTACTATATCACACACACCCCTACATACATTTATTATCTGTCTGCCCTCTCAGAAGAAAAGCTTTATGTGGATGGATTTCCTGACTGCTGCTTTCGGAGTGCTGACTGTGGATCTAAGCAAAATGAAATTTCTTGACAACTTCAGTCTTTTCTCTGCCTGCCAAGATGTTGTCAAGAGTTCACATGGCACACGGCACTGGGCTAATCTGCTGCACAGACCTCTTTGAAGTGTGGAAGAGCCAAGATGTCACGTTCAGGAACAAGGCACACCTGACCCAAGTGACGGTATTTCCATTGCCTTACCTGCAGTGATTACACTGGGCTGCTAACCACAAGGCCAGCAGTTCAAAACCAACAGCCGCTCTGCGGGAGAAAGGGCTTTCTACTCCCATAAAGAGTTACAGTCTCGGCTGAGCCCCGGTGGCGTAGTGGTTGTGCGCGGGACTGCGGCCCACTGGGATTGAGGTTCAATTCCCGCTCATAGGAGCAAAGGCTGGGCCTCCTACTCCCACCACCAGGGCAGTGATGTCTTAAAAAAAAAAAAAAGAGTTCAGTCTGACGGGGGTAGTTCTATCCTGTCTAGAGGAGAGGCTTCAACTCGATGGTAGAGAGTTTCCGTTTGTTTGCTTTGGGGTTATTTGCATGTGAACATTAGATCATGAATAAGAACCACAGAAGAATTGATGCATGTGAATTAGGGTGCCAGAGGTGAAGATACTGAAAGTGTCTCAGTCCATATGTGAGAGATAGGCTTACGGTGCCAACCTGGCCTCCATAGGAATGTGTGGGCAGTTTTGTGTGGGCAGTTTAGCAGGTCACAGTTTGCTTGGAGGGCGGCTGAGATAAATACTTCCTGAGGCTGGCGTCCTTTCTCCCTGGTGATCAGACCAGCGTGCTGCTTCTCGAGCCAGTCCTTTGGCCCAGCTGTGTGCTGCACTACCTGTGGGTCAAGCCAACGCCTGGCTCATGTTCCCTTGCCACGCATGCCTAGGGTTTGAGGCTCCCTGGGGAGCCTCAGGGTTCGAGACCTGCTTTGCTACTCTGCTGATGGATGGTGTCACGCTGGGTACCGTGCTAGAGCTCGAGACCCCAGCGGGACTGCTTTGCTCTGCCCCAGGCTACGGTGTGTTGCTGCCCCACTCTGTGCTGTCTGTGCGGTCTACTGGCTGACTATGCTTGTTTTGCCTAAGGGCAGGCTCCACTGTCGGCTTCCTGGACCTGGGACTGCAGACTGTGTGAGTTGAAGAACCTTCAGTATAAAAGCTGTCCCACGAAAGAGTCCGAGCCCTCTGTACTGCTGCGTGGATTAATGAGCTGTTATATTCCTTCTCACTGTATAAACCTGTGTGTGTGTGTGTGTGTGTGTGTGTGTGTGTGTCTGGTGATGGTGTTGACAGCCGGAATGTTCTTCAGAAGCGAGGATGGTGAGATTTTTGTCTCCTGCACTCAGGACGTTATCAGGAGAGATCCGTCTCTGGAAATGGACGTCAAGCTCAGTAGAGTGGAGGGTCAGTGTCAAGAGGAAGACCCTTAGGAAGGTGGGTTGGCACAGGAGTCGCAGCAAGGGCCTCTGGGAGGACAATTGTGAGACTAGCTCTGGAGCACGTAGTCTTTCTCTCTGTTGTGAACAGGGCGGCTTTGAGTCGGAACTGATTCAAGCGCAGCGAACAAGCGGGGGGTGGGGGGGGGGATTGTTTTGATTGCTACTTTAAATTATCCCAGTCCCCAGCACTGAACTTGTGTTGAATAACGCAATGTTGGCTGAAAAGCACATGTGCCACATCTGTCCCGCAGGAAGACTCCTGAATTCGAAGATGAGGAGCCCCAGACGGCCCTTTGGCTTCCTCGGAGTGGGTCTGGACATGGAGGTTCAGCGGTCAGAGAACACAGCAAAAGCATGTGGCTGGGGCTGAGCCCCGGTGGTGTAGTGGTTGTGCGCGGGACTGCGGCCCACTGGGACGGAGGTTCAATTCCAGGAGTGGGGCTGGGCCTCCTACTCCCACCACTGGAAGGCAGTGATGCCCCCCCCCCCCCAAAAAAAAAAAGCATGTGGCTGATCGGGGGTGGGGGCTGCAGGTGGGGAGGAGATATCCCTAAACCCTGCTGAAAAGGATTAGTGGTAATCCCCACCATTTATTCAGAGCATTCCAGCTTCGAGAGTGCTGGCGGTGGCACATCCAGTACTAAAACTGGGCCACACAAGTGCCCGCCTTCACCCAGGAGGGCTGAGCTTCCGCTGTGCAGAGGAAGCCGTAGGCTCAGGCAGGGCTGGGTCCTGCGGCAGCACCCTCACTCCATGCCGCCCAGACGGCTTTTTATTCGGTGAGGCTGCTGCAGAGAGAGCACCTTGCCACTCTCGGAACAAACCACCAAGGAAAAGACCCCCTGCAGATGCTTTATTTGGGGGTTATCTCCCTCCGACACCACGTGACTACAGCACCACTGTCATGGGACTGCCTGTGCAGGCCATTCTACCCACGGTTCTGGGTCTGTGACCAGAGCCCTTGCCAGGTCCCTGGGGGTTGGGCGGACTATCCCGTTAGGTCCATTCCCAGAGCAGAAGCACCTTGGTGATGGCGGAGAACGAGGCAGCAGCCCCCGCTGTGCTGAGGTCCTGAGGGGCTGGCTGGCCCTGGGCGCGGGACAGAGCCCCTCTCCGTGAGTCTCCCCCCACACTTGGGGAGGACGTGGGCACTGTCATAGCTCATCCTTGTCTTTTGACTTGCTGTCTGGGAGAGGCTCTTTGGCAGGCTGAGGGGGGGCCTGCTGGACTCCCAGGGGCTGGTCCTGGGGGAGGTCCACGTCTTCCGGGTTAAAGAGCATCTTCACCAGGTCGTCGGCCTGCACTCTATCCTGCAAACACAAAGCCCTGCCCGCTCAGGGCCGCCTCACCACCGGCAGGCAGCTGAAGTGTGGCCCAGGCAAGGGACCAAGAGGCCAGGCTTGTTCTCCATCTCTGGGGCCCTAACCCACCTGCACTGACAAGGAAGGGTGGAGGGAGGCCCCCAGAGGATGAGGCAGTGGCCCAAGGGGAGCCAGTGGAGCCAGGCGTCTCTCTGGACGCCAGGGCCCCTTCCATTGCAGCGGAGTTTGGGGAAGGAATCAGCAGGGCAGGAAGGGCCTGCCTGCAACACATCACGCGGCCCCAGACTCACCCGCTCACTGTGTCGAGGGTCCAGAGTGAACCACAGGGCGATGGCGCAGCGCTGCCCCCTGGTGACGGCCTTCACTCCATGCGGGTTCTCCGTGCCCGAAGAGAACCCCACTGCCCTGCCACATTGGGGCTGCACCTCTGCCTATATGGGCAAAGAGAGGTGAGTGTGTGAGTGAGTGTGTGTGTGTGTGTGTGTGTGTGTGTGTGTGTGTGTGTGTGTCTCACAGGTCACGGACTAATCATCCTCAGACGAGAGATGAGTTCATGAGGGTCCAGGCAGCTTGGCTTCCCAGTGCCCCAAGCGCAAGAGAAAGGGTGCACCAGTCAGGAGTCATGGACTCATCATCTCAAAACCCCTCTGGTTCAGGGAAGCCAAGCGGCCATTCTACCCACGGACTGAGCCCCAGAACACTGGCCTCTGGCTCCAAGGCTGGGGACAAGGCAGTACTCACCGTCACGGTCTGGGCATCTAGCTCTGTGAAGTAGAAGTGTCCTCCGTCGAAGTCCCCATTGAGGTAGAGAATAGCACTGGGCAGAGCAGAGGGCACCTCAGCGTGACCTGCAGCCCCCCACCCCCACCCCGTCCTTCACCCCCAGGGCGCCCTGCCACACACTAGTGAGCAGCCCTCCTCGTTCGTTCCCCAGGGCCCCTCCCTGAAGCATCTGCCATGCCTTCTCTGGGTGCTGCCGCCCCGGGGACCGCGTGGCCATAGAAAGAGGCCCTTCTAGGCTAGCTTCCCATCCGAGGGCCTGGCCCCTGGGAACAGGGTATGTGTGGGGGTATGTGTGGGGCGGGGCCTGGGGACGCGGCGGCACCTGTAGTCGCGGAAAGTGTAGGCCGGGGGCTCCTTGACGCACTCGAGGGCCTCAGCGTTCAGGATGCAGTTGTCCACGTGCACGGGGTGGCTGCTGTCCTTCCTCTCAGCCTGTGTCTCTGGGGCCAAGGTCACCGCGGGTTAGTGTTCTGTGTCTCACGACACCCTGAAACCCCCCTCCTGCTGGCATGGCTGGGGGTAAGGGGTGAGGGGCCAGTGGCTTCCCAATTGTGTCAGGGTCTAAGGGAATGCCTCCGCCACCGGTGAAAGTGTCCTCCGACAGCCCCCGTGCATGCGGCGCACTCCTATGCGTCCTGCAAAACTGCCCTCGCCGCCTCTCGGAAGCCCAGGGACCCCGGCAGATTGTCTGTGACGCACCCGTGTGTGACCAGCTCCCCCAGGCGGGCTCCGGCCCCCTCGACCCCAGCAGGGTGGTGACGCAGCGGCTGCAGCTCACCTTGGATGGCGGTGCGGCACACCAGGTGGGAGTAGGAGAAGTACAGGGGCGTGTCCAGGCGGAAGTAGGACTCCATGACCCGCCTCACCTTCTCGGTCACGTTGTAGTACAGGTGGGCACTCTGCAGGGGGACTTTCCCTTCCTGCCCCAGCTGCCACGGAGACCAGAGGTCAGCGGCCTCTGACTGCCCCCTCCGGGCTGACAGGGTCCACGGAGGCCCTCCACCCCACTGCTTGGGCAGTGCGTGCGCGCGCACGCGCCCCGTGTAGAGAGCGTAGCCTCCGCGTCGTTCCCCCGTCCCCCCATCACCCTTTCTCCCTCCGAAGTTGCTGGAACCTCTCCTTACTGTCGTCTGTCTTGTCTGGCTCCCGGCCTCTTTCCTGCCGCTGGTCTCCGCGTCCGCATTCAAATGCTGAACTTGCTCAGCCAAAGTCACCCACCCTCCACCGCCCCAACGTCCGGTCTCATGGGAGCATGAGCTTCCCTCCCCCTGACTACCTTGAGGGCTTTGAAGACGGTGATGCCGTAGAACCTCTCGTGGGGCGTGTGCGGGGACGTGTGGCCCCGGTAGCCGTCCCCGGCAGTAGCCGCTGCCTGCAAGGGCAGGAGAGGTGGGGTCAGCCAGGGACGCTGCTATCCCGACAGCGGAGAGCCCGACGGCCACAGGCCAGGGGCCCTGACGCCGTAACTCCCAAGAGGCGCTTCCTCGAGGCCCGGGCAGTGCCTCTCTCTCAGCCCGGTCTTGCCCGAGGCCTGGCCGTGCAGGACGGCGAAGGGACGGGGACGAGTGCCTGCCTGTCCCTCACATTGGTCAGCTTCTGCAGCTCGCGACACTCGTCATCGGAGATCACGCCGTCCATCACCACCCGCTGGGAGCCGTTCAGGAGCTTGGAGTTCATGGTGAGGCTGATTCCGTCATAGAGCAGGGAGCCTCCTGGCGAGCAAAGACGAGACGCGGGCTACCCCTGACGGCCTGTTTCTTCTCCCGAGGAGGAGCGGCGGGGGCGTTGGGTGGGCGTCCCTGACCTTGGGGTTTATCAGCCCAGGGCTGCGCCCCCGGCACCGTCCGGGGCCCCTCTCACATCCTAAAGATCCTTCCAGAAGGGGAACTCGGAGTCAGCCAGGACTGCCGGGCCTCCCTCCACCCCTCCATCCCGGTGTGAGCTCAGTTCCCGGTCCTCCCGAACCCAACTGTCTACTGTGTAAAGTAGCGTCTACCTCCGGCGTCAGGGAGGCTGGTTTGACAGTGAGGACCAGCTGGCGGCACATGCACCGCCCCATTGGGCGTCTGGGTAAAGGCCTGGGTACCTGTTCTCCAATGCCCAGCCAGGGCAGACCACATACATATTAAAGGAGGTATCACTTGAGACCCACAGGACGCCTTGAGCTTTACAAGAAAGAGGGAGGGGACCCCACGGGCCAGGGCATGAGAAAGACTTGGCTGGGTATAGCTGAGCAGCCTTCGTGGCGGAGGTGAAGCGCCCTGCGTTCGAAGCAGGGAGAAGCATGTGCAGACGCAGGGGCAGTGCGCAGCCCCAGGGGAAGGCGCCAGGAGCGGCCCAGGGTGAATGATGGGAAAGGAGGCCAGGCTGTGAATGGGGGTGGGCAGGAGGCGGGTCTAGCAGCCATGAGGGGGAAGGGGTGGGCGTGGGACTGGGGAGTGGGCAGGAGCTGGTGTGTGCACAATAGGGAAGGCCTGGCCTTGGAGATGTGGTGCCATCAGTGGTGCGCTTCCCAGGGGACTGGAGGGACAGGCAAGGGAGGAGGAGGAGCCCAAGATGCTCTAGTGGTTCAGAATCTGGGTAACCGAAGGCTGCAGGAGAACAGTTCGGGAGGGGAGGGGCAGGAAGTGCCAATACTTCCTGACAGGAACTAAGCTCAGGCCGCTATGAGCCAGAGTCTTAGACCTCCAGCAAAGGCGAGCTCGGCCTGAGTGCTTCTTCCAAGTGAAAGTCCCTTTGGTGAGTAAGGAAGGACAGAGAGGACCACCGGAAACTTTCACCTGCAGGGGTGCCGCCTCGCTGCTGGTGCAGACGCCCCCAGACGCCCGCTCACCTTCCCGAACCAGCATGCTCACATCCACGGACTCCTTCGTCTTCTCTTCCACCAGAGTCTCGATTTCCTTCATCAGGTTTCCGATTTCCTGCGAGATGCGCACGGCTGTCTCCCGTTCGGACCTGTGGGCAGAGCCGAGCACAGGTTGTCTGCAGTCCAGGGCCAACCTGCCTTCCCAGGCTGCCCTGGCCCACCCCTCCGGGAGGGCACATCCATCCAACCGGGGACCAGTTGGGGCCCCGAGACCGCCCCACCACGCAGGGTCTTCAAGTCCTCACTTCTGCTTCTCCTGCAGTCTCGTGGGCATCACCTCCTGGGGCGTCCACGAATCCTGAAAGCAAGTGGGGAGAAAAGGTCCAGCCTCTTCCACCCGCCAGGTCTCGGTGCATAAACAAGGTCCGGGTGGCAGCAGAGACCTCCCAGGTCACCCAGCCCCCTTTCAGGAGCTGAAGTGGGAGAGTTTTAAGCCTCTTCCAGCTGCCCAAACTCCCTTGTTATAGATTTGTTGATTTTAATTTTTTCTGTCTTAAATCATTTTATTGGGGCTCTTACAGTTCTTATCACAATCCATCCATCCATCCATCCACCCATCCATCCTGTCAAGCCCATTTGTACATGTGTTGCCATCATCCTTTTCTTTTTTTCTTTTTTTTTTTGGGGGGGGGGGCATCACTGCTCTCCGGCCGTGGGAGTAGGAGGCCCAGCCCCACTGCTGGAATTGAACCTCCGTCCCAGTGGGCCGCAGTCCGGCGCACAACCACTACGCCACCGGGGCTCAGCCCGAGACTCTTAACTCTTTTTTTTGGTATCACTGCCCTCAGGTGGTGGGAGTAGGAGGCCCAGCCCCACTGCTGGAATTGAACCTCCGTCCCAGTGGGCCGCAGTCCCGCGCACAACCACGACGCCACCGGGGATCAGCCCACCATCATCCTTTTCAAAATATTTTCTTTCTACTTGAGCCCTTGGTATCAACCCATCTTCCTCTCCCTCCCCCATGAACCCTTGATAAATTTTAAATTATTATTTTCATATCTTTTTTTTGGGGGGGGGGGGTATTTTCATATCTTACAGCGTCCGTCATCTCCCTTCTTACAAGAAGCCTAAGGACAGGCACACTTCAAGTTAAGCATAGGGGCCTAAACCGCAGTATGTTGATGATGGGTAGATATCTTAGTCATCAAAGATGGCCCTGTGTCCCCAGCCCTGTGATGGTTCACCCCCCAGTGACAGGCTACCAGGCTCACCCTCCCTTTGCCCGCCTCTCCACCTCTGGTCTCCACCCTCCCGCTCCCGCGCCTTGGCTCACCGGGTCAACAAAGGGAATTCCGAATGCATCGTAAGCGAAGAAGAGCAGTTCTTTTTCTGCCAGACTCCGCTGTCGGTACTCCTGGGCTCTCTGAGGAAACAATGGAGGCGTATCCTGGGTCCTGGCCCTGCCCTAAGCCCGGGGGTTGCCGAGGTGACTAAGGCCTCCCCTCCATCACTATTAGGCCTGATCCCCAGGGGGGGGACCAAAGTTGCGCTTTCCTGTTCAAAGGTTTCTGGGAGTCCCTGTGAGGGTGCAGGCCCAGACTCCCCTGGGGAGAACAAGCCTCCCACACTCACTCATCTCGCAGGCAAATCACCTACTGGGGGCTGTAGGAGAATTCCTTCTTGACTCCTGCAGGGCTTCAGAACTCAAGAAGGGTCCTAGGTGTTGAGGAACTCTCCTCCTGTGTGCCTTTAATCTTGACAGCCACCCCCTGTGGGCAGCCCTCCTCAGATCTCACTGATGGAGGTGACCCCCCTAGGACAGGTTGGAGCTGCCCCTGCGGGTTTCTGAGACCGCAGCTCTTCACACAGTGGAAAGCCTCGTCTTCCTGTCATGGGGCGGCTGGTGGTTTCAAACTGCTGACCTTTCAGCTCAGCTTGGCCACCCAACTCGTGACCACTACGCTGCCAGGGCTCCAAGGTCAGTACTACCACCCTTATGTGACCAAGGAATAACTAAGTGGGGTATGGGGCAGATGTGTAACTTGTTCCAGGAAGCAGGAGACCAGGGACCTAGAATCAGAGCCAGGTCTTCCCAACCCTGCAGGTGATGGTGCCTGCTTCCCCTCGTGTCCCTCCTTCCTCCAAGGGAGCTCCAGGTCTGGCGCGCTGGGCCCTCCCGTGCATGCTCCCTGGCAGGGCTTCCAGGGCTAGGGCTGGGGGCACATACCTGTCAAAGGGACCCTGCCAGTCTCCATGCAGCAGAAGGGAGAGAAAGAGATCCAGTCAAGGGGAAGAAAAAGCAAGTACAGTTCGTGGAGGAATGTGTTCAAAGGGCATAAAGATCCAGAACCTTCTATCGCTGATTATACACAGGGGCTTCAAAAAAGCCTGGGGGGAGGGGGAAACTCCACCATCTTTTCTGATCCGTAGTCAGATGCGTATCCATTGTGCCACTGGCCTGCAACTTCCACCATCGTTTCATTCCATTTCTCCACAAACTTTTGAAGCTCCCTCGGATGGATCCATGGGGAAGGTGACAATTCTTCCCCGAGGAACGGAAATGATAGGCTTCCATCACTAAGCGCTGGGCACCAACTGAGCTGTGTCATCTCTCTTAACCCTCTCAACAGCTTCACGGGGCTCCTAGCAGACCCACAGCCCATGCCTCTCTCTGATTCACTCCGGAAGCACTTAGACACTTGTACCAGGGGCGGACGATGCCAGAGGCTGGGACCATGTTGGAAAAGAGAAGTCTGGTTGGCACTGTCTAGTGGCAAGTGGGTGGGCTTGGGGGCTTACTGTCTTCATTTCTTTTTTTACATAGTATTTTCTTTCTTTCTTTCTTTCTTTCTTTTTTTTGTTTTTGGGACATCACTGCTCTCTGGTGGTAGGAGTAGGAGGCCCAACCTTGTTGCTGGATTTGAACCTCCAACCCAGTGGGCCGCAGCCCCGCGTACAACCACTACGCCACCGGGGCTCAACCCCCTGTCTTCGTTTCTAAAACGGGGCAATCCATGGCCACCTCACTGACAGGGGATGGCTGTGGTGGCTGAACTCAGTGATGCGTGTACATCCCTGAGCACTGCCCCTGGATGGAGACAAGCGCTCCACAAATAGCAGTTGCTTCCCTTGCAGAGGGCTGCTAGACTGGCCACAGCCTCCCGGGGCCAGGAAAAGAAGAGCGGGGAGGAAGGGGGTGGGTACTGTCCCATCAAGACCATGACCCAGGCGGGGCCTGTCATGGGGGCCTATCGATGGTTGCCATCTAGTGGCCGCAGGGAGCAACAGCACGTGGGAGAGGACGGCTAGGAAGGTCCGTCTAGTGGAGCCTAGGGACTCCGGGGCTGGATGGAAGGACCTTGGTTCTTTGTCTTCAGAGCAAGGGGGTGACCCCACCTCGTGGATCGACGCCGGGAGTCCAGTGAAAGGGCCGTGGGAGCATTCGTGAACCCTGAACACACCGCATGCACCCGCATGCACCGGAAGGGTGTTTACCCTTAGTGACGGAGTAAGCTCAGTAAGAGCAGGAAGTCTGTTGTGGCCACATCGTCTACCTGCTTCTCCCAGCAGCCTCCCTGGGCTCCCAGGTAAGCTCCCTGCAACGGCTTCCTCTTCCGACCCATCTGCCAATGTATGTTGGTTTAACGGTGATTCGGGAGGAAAAGTTTACAGAGCACATTGGTTTTCCAATCAATGAATCAATCATCCATACACGTTTTGTTTGGCACCATCAATCGCCATCTCCACAATGTAGCAGCTCTGTTCACTTGTATGTTCACTTTGTCTTACCCCTCCCCCCCTCCCGCCGCACACGCACAGGCCTCCTCTCTCGTCTCGCTCCAGAATCACAGCCCACCTCAAAGGGACGGATGCCCAGGCTGTTTGAACACGCGGGTCCTTGTCTAGGAAGCCGCTCCTCGCATCGGGAGTCTGCTGAAGGCTTTTAACCCCGGTGCAGAAGCTGGCTTTCTCTTCAAGCCTTTCCGACTTGCTTCTCTAGGATTCCGCTGCGGCCTACACACATCTCGACCATCACAGTCGCATCAGGAAGTCTTCAAGTCTGGTTTAAACACCTGCCTTTTCCAAGCGCTTACTCTTCTGTGACGCAGGATTTGTGATGGTATTAAAGAGATATGGAGCCTGAGCCCCGGTGGCGTAGTGGTTGTGCGCAGGGCTGTGGCCCACTGGGTTGGAGGTTCAAATCCAGCAGCAAGGCTGGGCCTCCTACTCCCACTACCAGAGAGCAGTGATGCCCCAAAAGCCAAAAAGAAAAAAAAAAGATATGGAACACATACATTCACCCTTCGGCCATTGATGCGATTCCGACTCATCATGAGCCTATATGAGGTTTCTGACACTGTCCCTCGCTCCGGGAGCAGACAGCGGCATTCTCCTGTGAAGCAGCCAGTGGGTTTGAACCACTGATCTTGCAGGAAACCATCCATGGCTTACTGGAACCCTGCACCGTGAAGGCAGCAGTCCAAGGCTTACCCACCCGTGCCCCCAGGGCTCCTTCACAGAGGACAGAGAGGCGTCAGTATGAATTGGCGTGGAGTTGGCTGCAAGGCACGGTGACCCCGTGTCCAACGGAGCACCCCACGGCTTGGTCCTGCAGCATCATCACGGTCACCTGGGTGGTGGAGTCCACCCACCGTGGGCACCGTGTATCTGGCATGTCGTCTGGCCCCACATCAGACCGTGTTCTGTGAGGATCCATACTTCTGGGAAGTTGATCACCAAAGCTTTCTTCCTCAGCTCTAAGTCTGGAAGGCCCACGGAAAGCTGTCCACTATGGGCGATCCTACAGATGTTTGAAAGACTCATGGCACAGCTTCCAGCATCACAGACACTCGGAACCACTCCCCCACCCCCACCACTCAGGATGACAAACGGACAGGTGGGTAGAAGGAGACATAACTAGATAAATTTGAGTCTTTCTCTCTTCACTCCTGACTTAGAAGGTCTAACAGTCTTTTTTGGGGGGGTGGAGGGGGGCATCACTGCCCTCTGATAGGAGTGGGAATCCCAGCCTTGTTCCTGAAGAGCTGCTGCTGGATTTGAACCGCCAAGCCCGTGGGCTGCAGTCCCGCACTCAACCACTACAACACCGGGGCTCAGCCCGTCTCACGGTCTTTTAACCACAAATAAAATCAAACCAAACTCACTGCCATCAAGTTAATTCTGACTCAGAGTGCTAGGTGGGACTCATAGGACCGGGTGGGACGGCCCCTGTGCTCTTCCCAGACGGTAACTCTTTACGGGAGTAGAAAGCCTCATGTTCTTCCTGCAGAGTGGCTAGTGGTTTTGAACTGGTGACTCTGCGGTGAGCTCATCCAATTTCATAGCTGTCCGCCTGTCCCGGAGTCCATGTACGACACTGTCTGCCAGCAGGCCCCACACGGACAGCACTGAGTGCTCTCCGGGGTCGGTTGGTGGGTTCGCCATTTGCATCAGCGTGCCAGCGGGCAGTCTGCGGGTTTACTTTCACACGCTTGCAGCTGTCCAGCGGTGGGATGGAGCCTCGCGCTGGGATGACTGGGTTCCATCAGCAGCCCTACCCGTAGGGCACAAGGAAGGGTGCCCGGCTTCCCGCTCTCTGTCTGTACAATGTGTGTGTTGGCGAAACAGGTGGACGGTCTCTGGTGTGCTGGGGGTTACTTGTTGCTTCGTCTCTGGCAAAGTGAAAAACCGAGTGCACAGGTCCACTCTACGCAGTGTGGACGGGATTGGGCGAGACCAGCAGGACACAGGTGAGCAGGGTCCACACGGGAAGGGGACACTGGCCGTCTCCTCCTCGTGACCCATCAGGAAGTCTTGCTACACGTCCATCTGGATGCTGGCCCAGTGCCAGCATCACTTGCCCATTTGGCCCTGGCACCAATCGTGTGCTGAACACAGAGCAAGAATCCTTAGCCCGCTGTACAGAAGGGGAAACTGAGGCTCAGAGAAGGGCTGCAGTGGGCCTAAAAGTGCGTGAAGGAGCCAGCGCATGAGCCCAGGCCAATGGTTTCAAATCCCCACCTTTCTCTGGTCTCCACAGCAGAGGGTGAGAGATCCGGAAAAGGCAAGGGTGTAAAACCTCGGCAAGTCCCAAACAGAACGCTTCCCATTAGGGAAGTCTGATCCATTCACGGCACAAGACGTTAGAAACGCTCACCAGGCAACATGCAGGCGTTTCCCAGACACTACCCCTTGCGCCTAGTCTGGGCGTGCCTAGGTCTTCTCTTGCTCTGGGTGAGACAGGAACAACTGCTGAGAGGTGGGAGAGAACAGACCAGGGCAGAAGGAGAACAGAGGAGGGCAGTCGCCTTCATGGAATACAAACTGCTAAGAAACAGCCTTGTGGCATCACGTGCCAAAGAGGGACAAGAACGTGCCAGCAGAGAACACACTTCCGGGTTCATAATGCCTACTAAGGCTGTCCTCCACTCCCTCCCCCACAGCCTGCCACCCTGTATAAGTAGCTCGGGCTCCCTTCTCCTGCCCCGCCGCCCCCCCACCGCTGAGTTTAACACAGGCCTCTCACCGTACGGGGACCAATGGCTGCAGCTTGCTCCTCTCCAAGCATTGCTATGTAGTAGGCCAGATTCTGGTTCATCACCTCGTCGTGGGGGAAGAAGAGGAGATAGGTCTGGGCACATTCAATCGCCTGTGTGTAATTCCCGACTGCAAAGAGGGGAAGAAGAAGCTTAGAAGAAGGGGCCACAGCCTGTGGACCAGACACCACTTAGTCTCGCAGCCCTTGAAGGCCACGGCATGACGAAGGTGTCCTGTTATGTCACATCCCTGCCTAATTTCGGTGGGAGAAGGTAAAGGGTATACTTAGCATCTGATGACCACAGGGTTGCCTCCTATTGAAGAGGAAAAGAATTAGCACCTCTTTTAGGCTCATGTAAGGAGTCCCGGTGGTACAGGGGGTCACATATTGGGCTGCTAATCACCACAGTAGTTTGAACCCCACCCCCAGCTGTCCCTGGAAGGACTTACAGGAGCAATTCTCAGAGAACCCCAGGAGCAATTCTGCTTTGTCCTACTGGGACACTATGCCCAGAATTCACTCACTGGCAGTGGGTTTGGTCTTTTTTTTTTTTTTTTTTTTTTTTTTGAGGGTGGTGGGGGAGGTAATACCCAGAGCTTCAAGAATCCTGGCATCCCCACCATTGGATCAACTTCTGGCACATCCCCCTGGCCTCCCTGTCTTCTTGTCCTTATCTGGAGAGGGCAGATTGGGAGGAGTGGTGATTGGTCCCCAGTGTTAGGTCATCTGAACTTGATGATGTCGTTGTAGCTGGTCGAGTGGATTCCGACTGACGGTGCTCCCATGGGCCACAGCAGAACGGAACCACTCCAAAGGGTGGTCTAGGCTACGGTCTCTAGGGGAGCCACGACCTCAACGGGCCTTTCTCTTAGGATGTTGGGTGGGCTCGAGCTGGTGACCTTTCGGCTAGCGGCCCATTGTGCCCCCAGGACTGGAACTGACAGAACGTGCTCTAAGGCTGCGTGCACAACAGGCACTCGGTGAAGACCTGCTGACTTGGTCTTGGAAGGACAGCCGGGGGTGTCTCAGCAGTGCTCTGTGAAGGACGGCTGGGGATGTCCAGTGAGCACGTCTGACATTCTTAGCTACCTCTGCTATTACTACTGGTCCTTCAGATGCATTTCAGACGAAGGCTTATTAAGAGAGGCCCCCAGGATCTCCCTTCCTCAGTACGCACTGCTGGTGCCGGCCAGTGGCTGGTACAGAACAAAGCACCCAGGGGTTGTGTGGCCTGGCGCCTCCCACGGCCACCCAAAGAAGTCGGATGTGAGCAGGACATACGGTGGCTGTGACCCCTGCCACCCCTTGCTTTTAGCACCGGAGTCAAAGGTAGCAGAGAAAGAGGAAAGCCGGCCTTACTGTTATAGTAGGCAAACTGCAGGTAATTATAGTGGGACGGCAGGAAGTCTTCAAAGGGCTTCTCGCGACTCGGGTGGCTGGCGAGCTCGGTGACGCAGTTCTGCTTACAGCTGAGGACCTGGAGGTAATGATCTGGAAGGCATCAAGGGGGAGGGGTGAGCACATTGGCCTTGGCGGGGGGAGGGGGGACCCAGTGTGACTCTGATGCGTGCACAGCCGTTTCCAGTCAGGTGCCCAGGTTTCAGCACCCCGGCAAGGAGGCTGCAGAACGCTGTGTCTGCAGGGCCACGGCGGGGACTGGGCTCAGAGGCCTTGGGTGGCGTGTGGCCCGTGGCCTGGACAGGGGTGGGGCGGGCGCACACCTGCGATGGCCTGGAAGAGGTCCGCGTTGTACTCGAGGTAGTTGTAGCCGTCGTAGTCGTAGGGCCCCTCGCAGAGGGCGCGGCACTCCGCGTCCGCCACGAAGTAGGCCTGCAGCGCGGCCTCCAGGTGCAGCACGGCTTCCCGCGGCCGCTCCTCCGAGTAGAGCCGCACGCCCAGCCGAAACTCCTGCTACTGGAGAAGGGAGCGCTCAGGCCCAGGCCCGGGGCCCCCTGCCCTGCCCCAGTGGAGTTCCCGCCCGACCGGTCGTGGGCTGTAGCCAGCGGGGCTCTTCCACGCCAGGGGCCACGTGGACAGTCTGTATGTGTTGCCTTAGAGATCTACAAACAAACACCTGGAACTCTTGATCTAGAAGGTGGGAGATTGCAAGCCCCTTGTTATGCTACTGCAGCGCTCCGAGCTTTCAAAACAAGTTTGATGAGCCTCATAAATAAGCCAGCATCACAGTCTCTTAAAGTGCCGCAATATAGTTTGCAGGAGCTGGCCATCTTTCTAGTACCGAGGGGTGATGTGGGCGCCGAGGCTGTTGCACACATGGAGTTTGCTGCCCGTGGGGTAGCTCTCCTTTTCAGGCTCAGTGACCAGTTTCACTTGTCACCCCACCAAAAAACTGGACTGCCACTGATCTGATTATGACCCATAACAAACAAACAAAAACAAACAAACACACGCTGGGTTTCTCAGACAAAAGCCGCATCTTTTTCCTGTGGAGTGGCTGGTGGGTTTGATTGGCCAGCGCTGCCGTCAGCAGGCTCATATCCTGGATCCCAGATTCTGTGGACAGTCTGCTCCATCCTGGAATATATTAGACGCCCACTTACCTTGTAAGGCAATCTGATACTGTTTCTAGTATCC
Organism: Nesogale talazaci; assembly: GCA_004026705.1. NCBI lineage: Eukaryota > Metazoa > Chordata > Mammalia > Afrosoricida > Tenrecidae > Nesogale > Nesogale talazaci. The sequence goes on along the minus strand of PVJH01016033.1, from coordinate 25,800 downwards.
TTCTTTCTAAGCTTACACTTTGGGAGACTGTCACTCTTTATAAAAAACAACAACAACTATGTTTTAAGCAACACCACAGAGACCACAGGCTTCGGTTAAACAAACAGCATAGGGACACTGAAGAATGCTGCGCCGCCCCCCCCCCCGCCCCCCCGACACTCTAGCAAGTGCTCACAGGACAGAAAACCCTGAGTTGTTAAGCTGTGATGACATGCGCAGGCACCCATGAAAACCGTGTGTCAGAGGACATGTGAAGACATGAGGAAAGACGTGGGGCATCATGCAAGGTCAACACAGCACCACACTTAGGGCACAGTGAGCTTTGTTGGGGCCGGGGTGGGACCATTTGTGCTGGCTGAGTTTCACGATCAGCACAAGTAACCTCAGAGTTTACATACGGAGAATGCGGAAATGACGGGGTGTCTTGTACACGTGAGAGGGCTTCAAAAGGCTTGTGAGTAAACTCCATTATCTTTCAACTCCATTTTCCCGCGGACTTTTTGAAGTCCCTTTATACTTGCCAAAATTAAATTTTAAAAAAAGATGGAAAAGGGAAAGGTACTGGTAAAAAGACATCAAGGTCAGTTAGAGATACAAAGTATGGATTCATTTTGTTTAAAAAGTGTGTGTGTGAGAAAATATCCACTAGGGTTTCTTCACGATGACAGTAATACAAATAATTACTTGGTCTTATCTGCATTTTCACAGTTGTGCAAGGACCATGTGTTACTTCTTTTTTTTTCATGGTAACATGCTCACCTCAGGCCCGCTTGGAGGGCCGCGTGAGGATGTGGAACTCGAGAACTGCAGGAGCAGAGGGGACTGGAGAAGGGATGGGAGGAGAGGGGTGGGGGATAGAGGTTGGTGGCAGGGCTGGGGGGAGGGCCCAGTGGAGAGAGGGCTGGGGGGCGGAGAGCGTCTTTATTGTTTTGGGGCTTTTTTTTTGGAGGGGGCGCATCACTGCTCTCCAGCGGTGGGAGTAGGAGGCCCAGCCCCACTGCTGGAATTGAACCGCCGTCCCAGTGGGCCACAGTCCCGCGCACAACCACTGCGCCACTGGGGTGTTTTGGGGCTTTTATAGGTAGCCATTTGTCATGCATATTCAGGAGTTACATGTGTCACCAGTGGTTACATGTGTTACATGTGGGTGGGGATCACAGTAAAGTTCCTGAACACACAGGTGAGGAAACCTAATACCTGCATCGGGGGAAGCAAGGAGGGCGGATGGGTGCCTCGGTGGGAGAAGCTAGTCAGAGAATGTCTGCCTCTCCAGGAGACAGAACCAGCCTGTGCTCACTTTAAGGCAGCATAGCTATTGGGGGAGAAGCTGCAGGAATGACCTTTGCTAGTTTCCCACATTCCCCCTTTAGTTTTATATATTAAATTCAAGGGTCATGGGGCGACATGGCTATTTTCTATACAGTGAAAGCTGTCAAGGCAAATTTAATGACCACATTAATAGGGCCCAAAATTCAGGCTTATGGCAAACATTTTGAATGCAGGCACGGGGGATAAAGTCCCCCTGTGCCCATCTGCTATTGGGGGAAGGTATGAGAGGGGTTGGATTACGTAGCGGGGAGAAATAGAGCAAATAGAAATGTCTGCTTCTTTAGGGAGACAGAAACAACCATGTGCTCACTTTCAGGCAGTACAGCTTTAAGGGAGAGTCTGTGGGAATGATTGGTTACCGCAGGAAAATGGAGTTGGACTCTATCTCCAACCACCAGAGTGGGGGCCTTCCTACTGTGGAATGCTAGCCTTCCAGAGTCCCTCCGTACCAGTCAGGGAATAAGTCCTATTTTCCTCAGTGTTGGTTTCCCACAGTTCCCCCTTCTGTATTATGCTTAAGATTTCATAGTGTCACGGAGGCAACATGGTCTCTCTTCATATCCCTTAGCCTCTTATAGACACGAGACTTCGAGCATCAAGATTATGATGGAAAACAGACCCCAAAGCACTAGACAGGTGCAACGAATTTAAGCTACGTGAAATGTGTTGAACCCAAGCGGGAGGGTCCACCACCCCCCACCCATGCTATCTGCCAATTGTTTAATTATATCAGAGCCAGGGGACGCCTCGAGTATGTCTTTGAATGCATAGACAATTGGCCTTTCTCAGCTGACCAACATCTCATGAAATGTTTCTCTTAAGAGCTTGCAAATGTTTTCTAATTAAATTCCAATGAGGTAAGGTTTCATTATCTAGGTGCATGCGTTACTTCTGTGACCAGAAGACAAGCCCAATCAGTGTCACGTGGAAAGAAAAGAGAATAGACATTCTTCACCATATGGGGTCTGGCCTCAAGGTCTTTGAAGTCGCCGTCCTTGACCCCAGACATGGTTTGGTAATAATCCAGGTTCTGGCGCATCTCCATGTGCTCCGGGTTGCCCACGTAGAAGGTGTGAGCTGCTGCGACGGCTTTCTCCAGCTTGTTGATCTAGGGAGGAAGCAGAGGACAGTCACTGTCATAGCCGAGCCTAACACAAGGCTCAGTGGCCGGGTCCAGCTGCCGCGAGTCCCAGTTGGCAGGAAATCCCTGAGCTCTCGCCCCCACCCCCCAAAGTTAGTGCACCGTGGCCCTGCCTGCTCCAGAAGACACATCAGGGGCCGCAGAGCTGAAACTAGACATAGGTGGGCAGTGCAGATTGACTGCTGTTTTCCAAGTCAGGCTCGGGGACTTCCCAAATTACTGGAGCGCCAACAGCATAAACCTCTCATTTCCTAAACAAAGGTCGTAATTATGGGGTAGGGAACGGAAGGCTGACTGCCAGATAATGTGTTTCGAGACTCAGGTGGAGTGACAGCGCTGAAGAAAGGTCTACAGCTTCAAAATCCAGGGGTGGAAGTGAAAGGACAGTAACAATTAAACTGTCCATAAGAATATTCCTTGAGGTTGAGCCCCAGTGGCATAAGTGGTTGAGTGCGGGACTGTGGCCCGAGGGCTTGGTGGTTCAAATCCAGCGGCGGCTCTCAGGAGCAGCACTGGGTAGCACCCAGGACCACCAGAGGGCAGTGATGCCCCCCCCAAAAATATTCCTTGATATTTCACCCCCCCCCCCCGTTTTTTAAAAATTAGAAGATGACTTTATTGGGGACTTTTACATGTCTTATCACAATACACACACCTCCTCCTTTTTCCACAGGAAAAAAAAATCAAGTGTTAAGGACACATTCAGCCCCAAGGTGAGCAGCTAAAGAATTCCTGAAGTCAGCGCTACCATGCATCTTCTGCTCTTAGGAGGTGAAAACAAGGCTCTGCGTAGGCCAAGAGACAACAGTTGACTACAGGGTACAGTCATGCCCATCCACAGCAAAGGAAGTATCACCGGCTTACATAGGGGACCCCGAACAAATCACCCGTCTAGTGCTTTAGTGTCAGGCAGGCAGTGGGGTGGGGAATCTAAGTATTATTTAGTTACTGGGGGCTTTAGGCAGATGTGCTAAAGTGTATCTTTCAACCCAGTTCCCTTATCTGTCACGTGCAGGTAACACGACTTATCTGGTAGGATTGTTGGGAAAGTGAAAGAACACATATGAGGGCCCGTCAAAAAGTATTGCTGCTGGGGGCCCAGCCTGTCTCTGCACAGGCTTATTCCAAACCAAGCGTGATTAAACGAGCCTCTGAGAGCAGCCGGGGGCTGACTGCAGCCGGGCTCTCCCAGGAATACCAAGGCACATGGAGGTGCCTTGACAAAAGGTCCAATCAAAGCAGTGGTTTCCGAGTGGATCTGCCGGGCCAGTCTACTTCAAGGCAGACAGAGGTCATTTCAGAAGGTTACGGTCACTCTGTTTTAGGATGTCAAAGGGTCACCGTGGTAGATTTTCTCGGACACAGGACAATCATAGGAACTTATGAGGAAGAAGCTTTAAGAGACCTGGAAACTGCATGGAGGAGGAAAAGGCCAGGAATTCTTCCCCATGGTGACTATATAGTCTTGCTCATTTTGGGAGGGTCATGAGGTAAGTGCGTCCTTACTTCTAGAATTTCATTGGGGGGGGAGGGGGAAGGATAGAGAACCGATACTATTTGTGACTTGTATAACCCCACTTGGTGATGGGATCAACAGAATTGCATGTGAATGGATATATTGGATTATGTAAAATATGGCAAAACCAAACTATTTTTTTTGGAGGGGCATCACTGCCTCTGGTGGTCGTGGGCGCTACCCAGTGCCGCTCCTGAGAGAGGCCCCTGGATCTGAACTGCCAAGCCCGAGGGCAGCAGTCCCGCACTCAACCACTTACGCCACTGGGGCTCAGCCCAAAACCAAACTATTATAGGGGGAAAAATAAGGGTTCCTGGGGAGTGGGGGCGGTAGGGTGGAGGAGGGAGGGGATAAAAGGGAACTGACATCAAGGAGCTCAAGAAGAAAGAAAACGTCTCGAACCTGATTGTGGTGGCAACTGTACAACATTGCTTGATGTGATTGAATGATAAACGTGAGGCTATGAGTATTAGCTTCCAATAAAATGATTGAAATAAAGATAATAGCATTTTCCAACACATATATATATATTCTTAACCAGGTTAAAAAAAAAACAGAATTTCATTGGGAAACCTTATTCCATCCACTCTACAGTCCTGAATTGGGTCCTTCAGACATCTTTCTGTTCCCCAAACTCAAAGAACACTCCCATGACACATACTTTGAGTTCCTTGAGGGGACCCAAATTGCCATTTTGATGTGGTGTCAACAAGCCGGTCAGATTTCTTTGAGGGCGGGCGCCATGGAAACAATGCCTTCCCTCCAGGGAGGGTCTGTCCAGAAACACTCGCTCCCACTTTGACACGTTTGTCGGATACAGGTTTCTATGTTTGCACAGCGATGCTTTTTCCCCCTGCAATGCTCTTTGACTTACCTTTGTGTTGTGTGCCGGCAGCTATATCTTAGTTCATAATGCTAGACATCTACTAAAGACTCGATAAATGTCAGCTGGTATTATTAATAAAGTTTTATTTCCTTTTCTTACTATCTTATTAGTACCCAATAAACACACACGAAACCAGCGGCAAGTCATGGCTCAGACCTTAAATAACGAGGTGCCCGAGGGTGAGTAATTTCTCCTCTCCCTGGCCCACGGAGGCCGAGGCTTGGTTGTTGGAGGGAGTGTTGCTGTGAATCTGTGACTCTCTCCTGACCATTTTCAGACCTTGACTCGTGGCAATCCAATAATTTCCTGAATAACCCCCTGCAACTATATTGTCTGGGTGGCGGAGGGGTGGGGAATTCCCATCGGGCTCTGTTTCTTCAGCCATGAACTAGAGTTTCCTCCAAGCCTGATCCAGCCCTGGCATTCTATAAGAGCAGGAATCTCTTTCGTGGCTGTATTTTCTGTCCCATATCTGTCAGCACTGTCTCATCTACTCTCCCCTCCCCTGCCTCTCCCACAGCCCAGCCCTGTCTGAACCCAATCACCCAACTTCCTTCTTTCGTGGGGATGACTGTGGCTTTCTTTCCTTCCAGGTCTTTCCCCCATGGCTTCCAAAATGAACAAGCTAAAACCCAAGTCGCGTGGCTGTTCCTTGGAGCCTGGTCTCCCATCTGGCCTCACTTCTTTCTCTTTTTCTACAGTTTTTGTTGGCACATAATCCACATATCATACAACTCAATAGTTCAACCTTATCCAGAAGAATTTTACAATCGGGCTGAGCCCCGGTGACATAGTGGTTGTGCGCGGGACTGCGGCCCACCGGGACGGAGGTTCAATTCCAGCAGTGGGGCTGGGCCTCCTACTCCCACTACCGGAGAGCAGTGATGCCCGCCCCCCCCCCCAAAAAAAAAGTAATTTTACAATCATGACCCCCAATGAATTTCAAAACATTTTCTTTTCGTGGTTAAATCGCTTTTATTTTTTTATTTGGGGGGGACATCACTGCCCTCTGGTGGCAGTGGGAGGCCCAGCCTTGCTCCTGAAGAGCTGCTGCTGGATTTGAAGCGCCAAGCCAGTGGGTCACAGTCCCGTACTCAACCACTATGCCACCGGGGTTCAGCCCTAAATGTCTTTTATTTATTTTTATTTTTTGGGGGGGGGGGGCATCACTGCTCTCCGGCGGTGGGAGTAGGAGGCCCAGCCCCACTGCTGGAATTGAACCTCCGTCCCAGTGGGCCGCAGTCCCGCGCACAACCACTACGCCACCGGGGCTCAGCCCCCTAAATGTCTTTTAAAATGGGTTGTGTAATCACAATCAGTTCTAGTGCTCCCTCCCCCCTACCACATACATTGTGGGTCCACCATCCCTCACCCTCCTCCTCCTCTCCTGCTCCCCACCCATCTCCCAGACAAACCCTTGCTGTAGTTACTATCTCTACACATCTGCTCCTTCTGTGCGTCACAAACTAGAAAACCCAACAGAAACAATACAAAACAGAAACAGAGTCAAGGGGTCAAACCTCACATACTTTTCTCGTCTACTGCCCTGCAACTCCCTACTTACATCCAAGACCCTAGACACAACCAAAGGGACTGATAGCCTACTTGGAGTCTACTATTCCCTTGATCTAGAAGGACCAGCCTGCTACCCTTTTTCTCTTCCTCGTAATATGTAGGATGAGCGTCAAGTGTCGCCTCTACGTCCAAGCCTCTCTCCTCTCGGGGTGAAACCTAAGTCCCCCCTCTTTGGCCCTCACAGTCCTGTGAACAGGTGACCGTAGCTGTCTTTATTGCAGTGGTTTTTTAACAGCAAGGCAACACGAAAGGTCCCAAAGAGACCCATTTCCATGTCTCAGTCAAGAACGGAGGAGCCCCGGGGGCACGCTGCTCTTAGGGCCGTTCCAAGGGAACAGAGCGCTACCCAGGCCTGTGTCATCCTCACAACGGTTATGTCTGAGCCACGGTTGCAGCTACTCGTCGCTCCGCTTCACCGAGGCCATCCTCCTTCTTGTCGCCCCCCTGCTTTACCCAACATAATGTCCTTCTCCTGCGACTGCTCTCTCCTGGTATCATGTCTTATTAACTGCAAGGTTAGCAGTTCAAACCAACCCACTCCTCCCCGGGAAAGATGAAACTTTCTGCTCCAGTAAAGATTCAACCCACAGCGGGGTTGAATTCCCTAAGGTCATTATGAGTCTGAATCATGGAAGGGCAAGATTTTGGAGGAGGGGGGACTATACAAGAACAAAGATGTAGAAGGTTTGCAAGAAATGCTTGCCAATTTAGAAAGCTCTGTTCCACACACGACCAAAGATCCAAACATCAAACATCACAGTCGGTCAAGTCAATTGCACCCGGTAGAGACCCTGTCGGACAGACGTAGAACTGCCTGTGGGTGGAGGAGGCTGTGACGTCGCACAGCGACAGGCGCCCTCTCACCAGCCTCCTCTCAAAATCATCTTCACACAGGCAGGCCCAGAGCTCGAGTCCGTGGGTACATGTGAGCTCGCCCAGGCATTCCTAAACATACTCATTTTCTTCGGAAACCTAGCAGACGAGCCAGAGGGTCGCCCACAGGGAGGGGCCCGGCAGCCCCTGCTGGCGACGTGGCAAACTCCTGAAGGAGGGCTGCCGGGCTCGGGCAGCAGGAAAAGGCTCCTGGAAGAACCAACGGGAAGGAAGATCGCGTAGAAAGGTCCTGGCTTCACACTTGAGACGCTTGCAAGGAATTCAGGAGGAGCCCCAAGCTGACGTCCCTGTAGGAGGCCTCCCAGGGAATGAAAGGCCAGCTTTTGCACGGCCTGTGCCTAAACCCCAGGCTGAACCTTTGGGGTTCGCATCCGCCTCTGCGAACAGCGGGAAGCCAGGTCCCACTCTCCCAGTGTGCAGGGAGAAAAGAAGTCAGACGATGCTTCCCGGCCAAGAGACCACCTTCCTTCCCTCCTGGCAGACACGTCCCCGGGCCCCTAAGCGCCCCTAAATAACCTTCGGCCGTGCCTCTCCCCACAAAGACCCCGCCGGGACAGGGCCGCACCTTGAAGTAGGCGACCTGCAGGTAGTTGTAGGGGCTCCGCTTGCGGAACTCGAACTCCAGCTCCTCGCTGAGCGAGTGGGCGCCCGGCGGCCCGAGGCAGCGGCGCAGACAGGCGGCCCGGCGCAGCAGGCCCCCGAAGAAGCGCAGGTCGTGCAGGGCGGTGGCGCTCGCGGCCTCGCCCGGGCTGGGGGACCATTGCAGGGCCGGCTCCCACGGGAGGTCGGCGGCACACTGGGTGCGGCAGCGCAGGCGGAGGGCGCGCAGGGCTGCCCGCGAGCGCAGCGCGCGCTCCATGTTCAGGACCACCCCGGCCCAGTCGGCGCGCGCGTAGGCCGCGGTGCCCGCGGCAAAGAGCAGATCGGGTGCCCCTAAGTCCCAGGCCGCCTCGGACCCGACCTCGGCCGTGGAGGGGGCCAGGGCGGCAGCCAGCACAGTGGCCAGCAGCCGCAGCACGCGCACCGCCATCGCCTCGACAAACTTAACGGAAAGGGTAGCCACTCGCCACCCGCCACTGGCCACGGAGCCCAGCGTCCCACCCCCGGGAGAGCCCCGCCCCTCAGCTGGAGCCCCGCCCCCGAGTGAAGTCACGCCTTCCGAGCCGAGGGGGAGAGGGGGATGAGGTGGGGTGGGGGGAGACGCGCATAGTCACCGGTTTTTGACCAATCCGGACTCCGCCCTTCAGCTGGAGCCCCGCCCCCTAGTGAAGTCCCGCCTTCCGAGCCGGAGCGGGGTGAGGGGGTGGGGCCTCCCACTGTCTCCGGTTTTCGACGAACCCGGACTCCGCCTCTCAGCTGGAGCCCCGCCCCCGAGTGAAGTCACGCCTTCCGAGCCGAGGGGGAGAGGGGGATGAGGTGGGGTGGGGAGAGACGCGCATAGTCACCGGTTTTTGACCAATCCGAACTCCGCCCTTCAGCTGGAGCCCCGCCCCCTAGTGAAGTCCCGCCTTCCGAGGCGGGGCGGGGGTTGCCCAGTCTCCAGTTTTCGACGAGCCCGGACTCCGCCCCTCGGCGGGAGCCCCGCCTCCGAGCTCAGGCCCTGCTCGGCCGCTCTGCTGCCCAATGGCCAGCGAGTACTAAAGCTCCGCCCGCCCGCCTCTCGGCGCGTGCTCTTTCCGTTTGCGCCGCCCAGGTCATTGGGAAGATAGACTCGGTCTGTCATGGAGGCCGGGGGCACGCCGGCCCCGACGGAGGGAGCCCCCGAAAACCAACGGGCTCAGCTGGCCACAGGTGAGTCGGAAGGGGAGCAGAAGGCCGCACGGGGCAGCTGGTGTCCGGGGCTCCGCGGGAGGCCGAGGTCGGGCGCTCACAGCCCGTGTCCCTGGATGTGTCGCAGGAGCGCTGGTGGAGCTCACCCCGACCCCCGGCGGCCTGGCCCTGGTGAGCCCCTACCACACTCACCGGGCCGGGGACCCCTTAGACCTCGTGGCGCTCGCGCAGCAAGTGCAGAAGGTGAGGAGGCGCGGCCGGGGGACCTCGTGGGCATCTTCGTTCACGTTTTGTCTCGCCTCGCACGACTATTTAGTGTGGGGGTAGCATTCGTTCTTGTGTCCATTTTATCGGCCAGGAAAGCCGATGGGCTCGAAATCGATCCGAGACCAGACGCCCCTTCAACTGACACTTGAGTATCCTAATCTGCTTTCGTGGAAGGTTTGAATCGCACTTAAAAAAATCATTTTATTGGGGGCTCTTGCAGATATGATAACAAGCCATACATCAGTGATATCAAGCAAACTTGTACATATCGGTTGCCATCGTCATTTTCAAAACATCTTTCTCTTTGAGCTCTTACTACCAGCTCCTGTTTTTCCCCTTCCCTGCCCCCACCCCACATAGCCCTTTCAATCGGTATGGCTTTCTCTGTTCTAAGGAAGCCCTGGAAGTTTCCAGATGGCTGTAACCCATCTTATTCCAGTTTTGTTCGTTGCCATGCAGAGTAGAGCTTGTTCCATACTGTTTTCAAGGCCGTGACCCACTCCCCAGAGGTCAGAGAACTTCACCGGGGGCGGAGTGGCTATGTCTTGGGACGCTGGCCACCTCACCAGCAGTTGGACCCCACTGGCGTCTGCACGCAGGAAAGAGGAGACTTTCTTCTCTGATGAAGATTTGAAACCACACTCACTGCTGTCAAGTCGATTCTGAATCAGAGTGACCCTGTTGGGCAGCGTGAACCGTCCTCGTGCGTTTTCAAGGCGGAACCTCTTTGTGGGTGTCCCCCAGCAGCTAAACCAACGGCCCTAAACCCCCCCAGGGTCGCTATGAATCAGAATGAAGTAACGGGCAGTGAGTTTGGGTTTGAGGAAAAGCAAGGACTTGGCCTGCGACATCTGTCAGTGCACGCGGTATTCTCAAGGTGAATGCTTGCACACTGGCTACCAAAAGGAGTACGATAAGGAAGACGTGGTTGTTTGGATGCCTGAGGTTTGATACTAACATATGCAATGTGATTTTAGGCTTTTTGTTTGTTTGTTTTTGTTTTTTTGGGGGGGCATCACTGCTCTCTGGTGGTGGGAGTAGGAGGCCCAGCCCCACTGCTGGAATTGAACCTCCATCCCAGTGGGCCGCAGTCCCGCCCACAACCACTACGCCATCGGGGCTCAGCCCTAGGCTTTTTTTTTTTAAATAAAAAAAAATGTGAAATGAGCTACACCCCGAGGGCTAAAGCTCTGGCATTATTCATGAAAAGCCTTATCCCTTCTAGTTTTACCAAGACTTCCAGCTGTTGAATTCCCTTTGTCTTCTTATTAAGACCCCATTTGATGGGCAGAGGAGCCCTGGTGGTGGAATTCCTCGATTGCACACGAGGCTGCCAACCTCGAGGCCAGCAGTTTGAGCCTAACAGCTGCTCCGAGGGAGAAAGATGAAGCTCTCTCCTCCTGAAAAGATTTACAGCCTTCGGAACTCAAAGAGGCAGTGCTGCGCTGCCAGGCCGGGTTCCGTCAGAGTCAGAGTGACCTAATGGCAGCGGTTTTTTACACAGGCACCAGAAGCCCAGTTAGCCCTCTGGAGTAAGCACAACACCGCTACTTATCACACCCCCTTATCATGGCTCATACATCTGATTTGGCCTTCATCATAGTCAAAGGTCTTATGTTTGCTCAAAAGACTGCATAACCAAAGGAATCGTCTCAAACTCCCTCACATCTACATCTCTATACTTTAGCTTTCCGTGTTTTTAAGTTAGGAAAACGGGAAAAACTGAGGAGATCCCCTTTGACTGGAACATGCCTTCTCTTTTCCAAAGAGGAGGTGGGGAGCAAAGTACAGCGTGGGTGGATTACGAGACTGTCACGTCTGTTGGGCCAAATCGCTCGCATCGGGACGGAGACAGCCAGGGTCAGACTCTAGGCCCATGAGAACATTTTCTGTTTGTGTTCCTGCGTCATCCTGTGTTCATTGCAGTGGGCCGAGCCAAAGAAAGAAGGGACACGGTTTTGGGCTTTCAGTCTACACCCCACTGCCATGGAGTCGATTCTAATTAATAGTGTCCCTTTGGGGGTACCCAAGCCCATCAGTCTTTGTGGAAGCAGATAGCTTTCTCTTTCTCCCACGGAGTGACTGGTGGGCCTGAACCTCCAAGCCTGCAACAGACAATGCATTATTGTGAACTGTCTTCATTTCTCTCGGCCTTTGAAAAGTTGAAGACTGACACTCTAGAGATAAACCAAATGGAATGAAGCAGTTTGATCTCTGCGTATGGCAATGAAGGTGACACAGTGATTAAAGTGCCCAAAGGTGCCGAGGCCTCACAGGCTGTCTACTACTCTGTACAGCTCTTCTCTACATACAGAACAGGGGTTCTCAACCTTCCTACTTCCGCCACCCTTTCATACAGTTCCTCCTGGGGTGGTGACCCCCACCATAAAATGATTTTCGTTGCTACTTCATCACCGTCATTTTGCTGCTGTTATGAATCGGCCACCCCTGTGAAAGGGGCGTTCAACCCCCGAAGGGGTCGCGACCCAGGGTTGAGAACCGCTGGTCTAGAGTTACTTTGGGTCAGAGCTGATGGCAATGGGTTTACATGTGTTCAGATAGCTCAGGAGGCCTTGAGTCGCACCCCGTTAATAAGGCCTTTCCAGCCATCATCCCTGATGTGATAAATTCTGGACTTCCTATGTCTGTAGTTATAGTGCTCTTTTTTGGAGGGCATTGTAGGGTGGGATTAAAATCGGATTTGGTAGAAGTAGGGAATCGGGCCACCCTCTTTGCGGAAGGCTTGGTTATCTCGGCTATTGTTCTATGTAGTAGATGTCAAGAAGGATGTGTTACAGTTGAGAGGGGAAAAGCTGCTGCCGCAGTGGCCAGGGAGAAAGCTTGGCCGACTGAGATTAGGGGGAGCCCAACACCTACTGGAAACATCCTGCCGGAGGCCCCAGCTCATATGTATATGAATAAGCTACAGCACAGGGCTTGGAGAATAGGTTAATATATTTGAGTGAAGGGTTATATGTTCATTTGATTACACAGGCGAGACTCAATGTAACTCCCACCAGACGATCTGCCCCTGTGTGGTTCTGGGAGGTGGGGAGAGACGCTGGCAGGACTCTCCTGTAAATAATCATGACCAGGATGCCCTGTGGTGTCAGCCTGCTGCATAGAAAATAAGATCGCCGAGAACCAGGAGGTGTGATCGCATCACTGGCAAGAGCCGGGAATGGAGGGCGTCACTTGACCCAGCATCCGCCTCACCCCTGCCCGACCTTCGGATTTTGGACTGAACAGCACCCTCTAGGAAATGAGCCATTTCCTCAAACTTCCAAGAGTTTCTGTGGGACACTGCAGTGATTCACAGAACCCAGAAACTGGGATTCTAGGGAGGAGTGAGGGGAGGAAATGGAGCTGACTGGCATCTTGGAAGAGTTGAACGTCCGATACTTCTTCAGTCTCTAACTCCTTTGGACAAATTTGGTATTAATTCCTTGTTGTGTGTGTGTGTGGCATCACTGCCTTGGTGAGAGTAGGAAGCCCAGCCTTGCTCCTGGAGAGCTGCTGCTGGATTTGAATAGTTAACCCTGTGGACCCCAGTCCTGCACACAACCTCTAGGCCACTGGTGCTCAGCCAGTATTAATTCTTTTTTTTTTTGGGGGGGGGGAGCATCACTGCCCTCTAGTGGTGGGATAGGAGGCCCAGCCTTTGCTCCTGTGGAGCTGCTGCTGGAATTGAACCTCCACCCAATTGGGCCGCAGTCCCGCGCACAGCCACTATGCCACTGGGGCTCAGCCCCAGTATTCTTTTTTTGGTGGAGTGGGGCATCACTGCCTCTGGTGGTCATGGGCGCTACCCAGTGCTGCTCCTGAGAGCCACCGCTGGATTTGAACCGCCAAGCCCGCGGGCCACAGTCCTGCACTCAACCACTTATGCCACCGGGGCTCAGCCCCCTTATGTTACCGAGGCTCAGCCCCCTTACGTCACCGGGGCTCAGCCCCTAATTCTTATAAAAGAAATTATTACCACAGGCCTAGTTAAGAATTTTGGAATTTGATTGACATTCACATCTCTCAACTGCTATTTAGTAGCTTTGAAACCTTGGCCAATTTACTTCATTTCTCTGGAGTCTTGTCCTAAAGTTACCCTTCTCTCCAGTTATTCTTCAGAGCCCTTGAGTGGTGCAGATTGTTAAATGTCACCAGAAGTTGGAGGTTGAGGTTCAAGTTCTGCCCAGAGCCATTGAGGACGATGCTGTGCGACTGTGTGACATTTTGAAGCCCATAGGGTCACCAGGAGTTGGGCTTCCTCAGTGGCCACTAGATGATTACTTTGGAGTTGCACCGGCCTGTGAAATACTTGGATGCTTCTTGCTCCAGCTTCTTCTGTGGCTGGCCCTCTCCTGTTTTCACCAAAACCAATCAGTGCTGACTCCTCATGATCTTACAAGGCAGGCGAGAACTGAGTAGAACAGGGTAGCCTCGTCCGGTATCCTAGGCTTTAATCTATCTGGAAGCAGGCTGCCACCCCATTCTCCAGCAGAACAGCCGGGAGCTCAAACTGCCGACCTTCTGGTGAGCAGCAGTGTGGGTAGCCCTTGTTGGTATTCTCTTCTACTCCTCCCTGTCCTTCACACTGAAGCCTGGCCTTCTCGGCTAACGAATCTGAATGCCTTTCAGCCACTTCCTTCCCGTTCCTGCAGTCCTCTCTAGTCCCCTTTACCAACCCAGTTACTTTGTTAGCTTTAACCCGCTTCTACTACCTCTGGTTCTTTTTTCTTCATAATAGTGCATCATTAGAGCTGAGCCCTGGTGGCCTAATGGTTGTGTGCGGGACTGCGGCCCACAGGGTTGGCGGTTCAAATCCAGCAGCAGCTCTCCAGGAGCAAGGCTGGACTTCCTACTCCCAGGGCAGTGCTGCGAAGAGAGAATAGTGCATCTGTCGGGAGCCATCCAGCGGACATGCTTAACCTGGAAACAGGCCGGATTTGCCTGAACTCTGTTGCAGTCTGTGGCCTGAGGTTCCTAGTTACCTTTGTTACTGTTAACAGCCCTGGCCTTGGAAGCTCGGCTTGCAGCTGTGCTGCCATTCACTTGTTAATTTTGCAGATCACCATATGCTAATTGCCCAACCTTGCCTGCCCTATAAAACTGGTTTACTTCTCCCAAATAAACGAGACTTGATCAGAATCCTGTCTTGTCTCCATTTCTCGTGTCTTCTGTCCCCCCAATTCCCGCTTCTCCTTCCAGGACTTGAGAATTACGGACCCGCAGGCCAGGACACGCATCATTAAACGGAGGACCCATCATACTACTACGGGAGCAGACAGCCTCATCTTTCTCCCTAGGAGGGGGCTGGTGGTTTCAAACCACTGACCCTTTGGTTAGCAGCTCAACACCTAACCCCACCAGGACTCCCGGTCCATCATACTGCTTTTAATGACCTATATTTTGGTAGTTTTGAGCTGCATGCTACTATGGTAGCAGTGTGTGACAATGGATCATTGGGATGTGTGGCTGATGTGAGGAATAGGAGGCTTTGTTTTATTTCATTTTCATTTAAATTTTAAAAATTGATAATGGATTCATCAATAATGGGAAGCTAAAGTATTTAGAACACTTTGAGCACTGAGCTGACTTTTTGAACTGTAAGTTTTACAAAGTCTCAGCATAGATCAAGTACGTATTTTAGATAAAAATTTTGTGTCCAAATTGAGACATATTCTAAATGTAAAATATTCACAGGGTTTCAGACTTGATGTGAAATGTAAAGTGTCCCTATAGTAATCCTTTGTGTTGATTACCTGTGGAAATAGCACTATTTTTTATTGGGTTAAATAAAATACACGATTGCAATTCATTTTGCCTATTTTTCCTGCAAAGCCATTTTATTGGGAGCTAATCCAGATAGATAATTCCATAGTTCAATCACATCAAGTAGTATTGTAATTGCTACCTACGAACATGGCTTGCTTGACAGTTTGAATGGCCAGGTGCACTAGGCTGATGAAGAGCAGTGTGCCTAGGGCCAAGCATGGTGTCTGACCCACAGATGTTGCTTTTATATTTGAAATGAAAGTCATTGCCTCAGTTGACCTGTGGAGATTCTGCTCACTCACAACATGGGGTCAATCCTGATGATCTCGGCCGCCCTGACCCTGCCAGCTTTTGACCTTGATTTTTTTCCACTAACCAGCAAATTCTTTTAATAGGAACCAGTTCATGTTCAAATTTATTTATTTAGGCTGAGCCCCGGTGGCGTAGTGGTTGTGCGCGGGACTGCGGCCCACTGGGTTGGAGGTTCAATTCCAGCTCCCAGGAGCAAAGGCTGGGCCTCCTACTCCGACCACCTGAGGGCAGTGATGCCTTAAAAAAAAAAAAAAATTTTTTTTTTGGGGGGGGGCATCACTACTCTCCGGTGGTGGAAGTAGGAGACCCAGCCCCACTGCTGGAATTGAACCTCCGTCCCAGTGGGCCGCAGTCCTGCGCACAACCACTACGCCACCGGGGCTCAGCCCCATGTTCAAATTTAACATCCCAATTTCTTTCCCTTCATTGTGTACCACTGGAAGTGATTCCGTTGTTCTGCAGTCAGCTGGCAGTTTTTTGACAGATTTCAGCTGCCTGCGTGGTAAATCCCTCCCAACATATGTCTTGGTTGCCCGGCCGGCTGGCTCTCAGAGTCTCTGGCTGGGCTGGTGAGCAGTCTCCCGTGCCTTCTGTCACACTGTGGATGACTGGTAGAGGACAGTGTTCTGTGCACATTGAAGCTTTGTTGCACATTTGTACCATAGCCCATTTCATAAATACACTCTAAAGAAACATGGATACAGCTGAGCCCTGGTGGCGTAGTGGTTGTGCGCGGAACTGCAGCCCACTGGGTTGGCGGTTCAAATCCAGCAGCAGCTCTCCAGGAGCAAGGCTGGGCCTCCCACTCCCACCAGAGGGCAGTGATGCCACAAAAGAAAAAAAAAAGAAACATGGATACAGACATAAATTCTCACGAGAAGTGTGGCGGTCATGTGCTTATGTTAATTTCATGGTTGAGATGTAGGGGTGGTGTCTAACCTGTTAATTTGGAGATAGCCATTGAGTAGCCAATGAGGCCTCTGTGTGGGCATGGCTTTCTCCTGATACGTCTGGGGAAATCTCGCAATATTTCCCCCGTGAAGATGAGAAGCTATCTTCCCCAGTTGTTGGGAGTTAGTCTCAGAGATGATGAATCACAGCAAAGACAAGATGGCAGCGTCTGAGGAGCCAGAGAAGCCACATGGCTTTGCCCTGATGGAGCCAGACCTCTGAAGCTGCAGAGGCCACGTGGAGACCCCTGCCAGTGATAAGGTGCTTCTGCCACTACTGGATGCTGTTGATGAACCCTGAGCCCTGGAAGTGAGGAGCCATGGGGAGACCCCTGCCAGTGCGGGGATTTTGCACCCACTGACCTGTGACTTTGTGAGTCGGAAAGAAACATTGTAGACTGGTATCAGGCATATGGGCCAATATCAGACTCATGACTTTGAACTGGGCTGGGTTGGGATGCTTTCTCAGTGTTCCATTCCTTTTGTATATAAACCCTTTCCTTATATCCATATGCGAGTCTGTAAATTTGTTCCTCTAGTCTACCCGGATTTAACACAAGAATTGATATAAACAACTCAGCGGAGATCATAATCAGATTAACCAGCACTTTAAAAAAAAACCAAAACTTTTATTGGGGGCTCTTACATCTCTCATCACAATCCATACATTCATCCCAGTGTGTCAAGCCCATTTTCACATGTGCCACCATCATTTTCTTTTTTTTGGGGGGGGGGGGGGGTTGGCATCACTGCTCTCCGGTGGTGGGAGTAGGAGGCCCAGCCCCACTGCTGGAATTGAACCTCCATCCCAGTGGGCCACAGTCCCGCGCACAACCACTACGCCACCAGGGCTCAGCCCTGCCACCATCATTTTCAAAGCATTCTCTTTCCACTTGACCCCTGATATCAACTCCCTATTTCTTTCCTCTCCCTCACAAACCCTTGATAAGTTATAGATTATTATTTCCATATCTTACATCATCCTTCATCACCCCTCCCTCCTCACTCACTTTTCTGCTAGTCATCTCCCTAGGAGGGGGTTCTAGTTGATCCTTGTGATTGATTTTCCCTTTCTCCCCCCACCCTCCCCTAATCCTCCAGGTATCTCTACTCTCCTTGTTGTCCCTGAGGGGTTTATCTATTCTGGATTCCCTGTCTTGCAGGCTCATATCTGTAGCAGTGTGCATCCTCTTAACCAGAATTTTTTTTTTGGGGGGGGGGGGGCATCACTGCTCTCCGGCGGTGGGAGTAGGAGGCCCAGGTTCGTACATGGACAGGTGAGAAGAACCACAATGCACTGTCATTTAATTTTTACTGTAAAGACTCATCCCCGATCTCAGAAGTGCGTAAAAAGGAGAAAATAAATGGAGACTCGAAGAAGGGGTAGTGTGAGTCAGGCTGAGAGCACGGGGAAGAATGGACCAGAGGAGAGAGCAAATGAGGCCATAGTCAAGTGTTTGCTAGTAAGCAAGAAGGGGGGTGGTGGGGGCTGAAGTTCAGTGTGTCCAGAGCAGGGGCTGTGTGTTAGTCCGGGCAGACTAGAGGAACAAATTCATAGACATGCATATGGATATAAGGGGAAGCTTTATATACAAGAGGAATGGAACATTGAGAAAGCATCTCAACCCAGTCCAAGGTCATAAATCCAACATTAGCCCATATGTCCGACGCCAGTCTATAAAGTCTCCTTCTGACTCACGAAGCACGTGCAGTTGAAGCATCCTGGCGCTTCCAGGGCCTGGGTTCATCAATAGCATCTAGTGGTGGTAGAAGGAACTCAGCGCTGGCAGGGGTCTCCACGTGGCTTCTTCAGCTTCAGAGGTCTGGTTCCATCAGGGAAAGGCCGTGTGGCTTCTCCTCCGGCTCCTTCAGCAACTCGGATGCTGCCATCTTGTCTTGTCCATGGTTCATCATCTTGGAGAGAGTGAGTCAAGTCTCCAGAATTCTCAGAAGAAAACCATGCCCACACAGAGGCCTCATTGGCTATCTTCAGATTAATAGGCTAGACTCCACCCCTACATCCCAATCAGGAAATTGACATCACAAATATATGACTGCCACAGGCCAAGAGTCATTTGGGTATTTATCTTCCTTTTTTTTTTTTTTTTGACATCACTGCCCTCAGGTGGTGGGAGTAGGAGGCCCAGCCCTTGCTCCGTGGAGCTGGAATCGAACCTCCATCCCAGTGGGCCGCAGTCCCGCGCACAACCACTACGCCACCGGGGCTCAGCCCCATATGGGTATTTATAACCTCATTCTTAGACTCTGCACTATTACCAACATAAAAAGTAGCTGGCTATATTTGGTTATACATTGGGCTATTAACTGCAAGGTCAGCAGTTCAAAAGCACTGGCAGCTCCTGGAGAAAAAGGATGGGGCTCCCATAAGGGCCCATTCTGTCCCGTCCTGGTTCGAAATGGAGTGTAGGGTAGCAAGTTTCGTTGGTGATGGCTGGGATGGCTTCTCCTCGAGGCACACGGTGTTTGCTGGCATGGATGATGGCTCAGGCCTTACGGGACCCACAGGCCAGGTGTCCGCCACCCCTGGTCTAGATGAACGACTGAAAAGGCAAGTGGACAGTTCCAGGAACTAGGAAAGGAGCCCACTCTTCTGTAGTGTGGGGGGATGCCAGGTTATGCTTCTTGTAAGTAGTGCTTTGTGACATAGGCCTGGGACGTGAGGTCTCCTTTCTCTTGCAGGCTGATGAATTCATCCGAGCAAATGCCACCAACAAGCTGACCGTCATAGCCGAGCAAATCCAGCATCTGCAAGAACAAGCCAGGAAGGTAAAAGATGGCTTCAGGACGGTTCTCGGGGCCTTCGTTCAGCTCCCCGGCTGAGCCGTTTTATAAGCTTTGTGACTTGTCATCGAGGTGTTGAGTGAAAAGGCCGAGGAGGAGGAGTCAAGTATGTTTTTTTCCCATCCAGAAATAGAGCATTTCAAAAGGGGAGAAATGTTTTCAGTTACATAAGAAATGTTCTTGGGCTGAGCCCCAGTGGTATAGTGGTTGTGCGCGGGACTGCGGCCCACTGGGACGGAGGTTCAATTCCAGCAGTGGGGCTGGGCCTCCTACTCCCACCACCGGAGAGCAGTGATGCCTCCTCCAAAAAAGAAATGTTCTTGTTATAGAAAACTGTGGAAGAAGTTAAAAAGCTAATAATGGCTAACATTGCGTGGTATACCATTCTAAAGGCAAGTTGACACCCTAGTTGTGGAGTCTGAGCTTTGTTTCTTCAGAATCACCTGGATTCCCGTGGTGGCAGGAGAGAAGCAGGAGCCCAAGCAGCGAACAGTGGGCAGCGGTCCGTCGGGGCGATGATTGACGGGGAGTCCTACCTCCTCCACTGCCGAACGGGCCACATCTCTGTGATTCTTAGGTCCTGGAAGATGCTCACCGGGATGCCGACTTGCACCACGTGGCTTGCAATATAGTGAAAAAGCCGGGCAACATTTACTACCTTTACAAACGCGAGAGTGGTCAGCAGTATTTTTCCATCATTTCCCCAAAGGTAGGGACTTTTGTTCTGGACTCAAAAACCCTTTGAGAGTTCTTGGCATGTGTTTATGAAAATGTAGGCATGGGAGGTCTTCTAATTTTCTAGAATATTGGGGCTGGTGTGAATCCAGATAGGGCTCCTGGAAACCCCCTGTGTGACAGAAACTTAAGCCCCATCAGGTTTCCTTAGCTGTAATCTTTCTGGAAGCAGTTCACCAGGACTTGCTTCTGCAGAGCGACAGCACGGGTGTGAGTTGCAACCTTTAGATTGGCCCAGGAGTCCTCAAACTTTAGACAGGGGGCCAGTTCACTGTCCCTCAGACCATTGGAGGGCCGGATTATAGTTTAAAAAACAAAACAAACGATGAACAAATTCACTGCGGGCCCAAGATGAGTCGACTGCGAAGAAGGACAGGCAGCAGCGGCAAGAGCACCTGGTGGGCCGGATCAATGTCCTTGGCGGGCCACATGTGGCCCATGGGCCACAGTTTGAGGACCCCTAGACTAACCCCTGGTGCACTTAGAGTATTTCACAGTGATTCTATTAAGGAAGGGATCTGATTTCTGGTAAAGGCAATCTGCTGTGAAATATAACAGCTGTGCACGCACAATCCTGATTGGCCTACCCTGAGGGACATGAGTAAGAAATGGGGTTCGGTTATTCCCGTCGCACCCTGATCA
The DNA here is from genome assembly GCA_004026705.1 of Nesogale talazaci. Classification (NCBI taxonomy): domain Eukaryota; kingdom Metazoa; phylum Chordata; class Mammalia; order Afrosoricida; family Tenrecidae; genus Nesogale; species Nesogale talazaci. The sequence goes on along the minus strand of PVJH01016033.1, from coordinate 5,212 downwards.
GACCCGACTCTTCTGCCTTCTCTAGGAATGGGGTACAAGTTGTCCACACGACTTCCTTGGTGCCTACAAGCTACAGCACGACTTGTCCTGGACGCCATTTGAGGACATTGAGAAGCAAGATGCTAAACTCGGCTTGGTGGACCACTTGCTAGGCCAGCCAATGGCCCTGCCTCCGTGCACTGACCCCAACTTGCAGGGACTGACTCACTGAGCGGGACCTCTCCGAGCACAGGGTGGACTGCCTTCTTGCTGCCCCCCACCCCCCACCCCTGCCTTGGCGGGACATTCCATGAGAATTGAGGGGTGGAGGTGCATCACTGAACTCGGAAGCAGACTGGGCGCCTGTCTGTCGATGCTGTCGTTCCTGCCGCTAGTTGGGGTGGTGATGAATTGCCTTGCTGTGTTTGGGGATCCTCTCAGCCATTCTGTCAGCTGGTTTCAGAGGACTGGCCATGGCACTTTCTCCCTCCTTCAGCACCATCCGTCCGTCCCCTAAGTCAGAGCCTTGGAGAAAGAAATGCACTCTTCCCACAAAAAGAGGGAGTCTCTGTTGCTTTCCAGAGGACCGTTGCAGTCTCTCTGTGGCTAGAAGTGTTGAAGACTGGGGCGGTGCTTACTTGACAGCTGTCTATGTAACACGGTGCTGTAGTCGTTATGAGTTGGGCTGCTAACCACAGGGTCAGCAGTTCAAAACCAGCAGCTGCTCCATGGGAGAAGGCTGGGGCTTCCTGCTTTTGTAACGAGTTACAGCTTTGGACACTCACAGGGACAGTTCCACCTGTCCGAGACGTCACTGAAACCGCACCGACTCCAGGGTAGGAGTGAGTTGAGTGTGAGAACAGGAAGGTTGGGGGTGGTGGGTGACACGACGCTGTACTAGAGAAGGTGTCGTTCTGGTATCTGCACCCGTGGGGTGGGGTTTGCTTGTCCCCCGTGCCCAGCTAGCGCTCCTGGAGAATCCAGGGTGGCAGCAAAGGCAGGGGCTTAGGGTGGGGTCACCCTGGCAGTTGGCTTTTAGAGCCACTGCCCGTTGTAGGAAGCTCCTGGAGAGTAGGGCTCAGTGAAAGAAAGCCATTGAAGGGGCAGCTTTGAAAGACTGGAGGGGAGATCCTAAGGCAGGGAGAGTGAGAAATGAGAGAAGCCTCTCACCTGGGGATGAGTTAACTGACGTTAAAACTCATTTGGGCCTCCCTGGTTCAGGGCCTTCACAGGGTTGTTCGCTCAGTGGCCATCATCCCCATTCGACGGGGACGCTACCTCATTTCCCGTTTCAGCAGCAACGTGCCACAGTGAGCATCCCCGAGTGCCGTGTCGTGCCATGCTCCCCTGCCGGGTTTCTCCCACCATGCTCTAAAGGGAGTGAGCCCAGTTCTCCCCTTCCCTTCTAGGGAGAGATGCTTATACCAATGTACCTCTTGGTGTGCAGACCCACCTCAGCGCACATGGCCTTTCCTCCTCATCTGCCTTTCACGGAGTGTAAACGAGTCGCTAAGGCCTGGCGTGTCCTCTTAAGTAATCACGTTCTCTGTTTTACTTCTCTGCTTGATCTCCAGCTTCTGATGCCTCTGGCATAGAACGCACAGGCAGGGAGTCATGCCGAATGGGTTTCAGGAGGTCGACCGGTGGTCACGCCAGGGAGAAAGGCTCGCTGTCGAGTTGTTGATCAAGAGATGGCGCACAGTTCTGACGCCACCCCCAAAGGGGAGAGCAGCTGTGGACCTCAACTGGAAGATAATCAGCTTAGACTCTGTGGGTCTGAAAGCCCAGCTCCCTGAAGTCAGTGCCCAGAGGGCCCGTCTCCAGTCAGCCTCAGCCCAAAGACACTCAGCTTCCTTCGGGGGGTTGGGGGCAGGGGGGGAGGGTTTGGCAGGTCCACCTGACCCTGTTAAGTGCCCCCAGGCCCCCTCCTCCACTCTGCCTCATTTGCTGTCATTGAACTCTGTGGGGAAACCCCTTCTTCCAAGCTCCTGGGGTTGCCCGGTTTCATTTCCTCAAGGGCTGGCCTGAGGGACTCCGCCTGCCACTAGGCAGAGGCTGTGCTCCTTCCTCGCCTGTGTGGAACACATTGGCCCCCACATGGCAACTTGCTTCCAGCACCAAAGTCAACAGGGGTGAGTGGTCAAAGCCATAGTCATGGGAAAGGCATCCCGTCCGATCAGCCCCATTCTGTGAGAAGCAAGTCAGCAGGTCAGGCCTCACTCAGGGGGGAGCTAGTTAGTAGGTCAGAAGTGGGCAAAGGGAGGCGAGGTGAGGATGGCAGGAAATCGGGCAGGCAGGAGAGAGAGTGCTTTTCCAGCACAAAGGGGGGCAAGAGCAGACAATGCACATTTCCTCCTCCACGGGAGAGACCTGGAAAAGGCAGGGGGGAGAAAGAAAAGGTTCAGGGTACTGGGAGGTCCAGACCTGGAAAGAGGGGGTGGAATACAGAGAACCAGCCAGGGGTGGGAGGTCTACCGTTAGAATACACCTTTCCACTCCACATTCTGCCAGGCCTTGCAGGCTAGCTAAGGACCCTTTGAGCTTCCCCCTCCAAAGTTTCCCGTTCAATAAACTCACCCTTTCTGGTCATCCTTTTTCTGACTGGTCTGGATTTCATCCCTTTGCTGAAGTGTGTGTGTAACAAGAGCTGGAGAGTGGAGAGTTGCTTCCAGGTAACAGTATTACACAGGGCAGGGATGTCTACACCATTGAACGGATCTTGGACTATGTTGGCCACAGTGCGAAACCGAGAAAGCCCCCAGGAAAAGCACTGAGTCACGTTAGGTGTGTTGGCGCCGAAGCCACGGACTGAGTTTCTGTCCGATGAGATGCACTGCCGATTGATGCCCCTGCATCCCCGTCTTTACCCTTTGGCACATGATCATCAGCTCCAGCTTCTGAAAAATGCCAATCCCCTACCCCGTTCCTAACCTGTGGAGTTGTGATTCAAATGAAAACACTTCCATAGGGTGTGCTCCCCGCACTGGCCGCCAGGGAGCGCCATTGTCCTTTGTCAAGCAAATTACTAAATCTAAAGTCATTTTGTGGCCCTAGGTGATTTTGGAGTGAACGTCTCTGGGAGCTAGGAACCAGAGATTTTAGATAACCATTTCCCAACCACTTTTCATTCACCCAAATACCCATCTACCCAATAATTCAATATATATCTCATTCTAATTTTATGTTCCAAGCCATTTTGCTAGCCAATTTAGACATCACACCATTCCATAGTTCAGTCATATCAGTGTTGTGCAGTTGCTACCAAAAGTCACAGTTTCTAAACATTGTTTTCCTTCTTGACCTTGATGTCAGTTTCCTCTTACCTCCCTCCTCCCCTTTGCCACCCCAGCGGTACCCACCAGGGACCCTTATTTGAGTTGTTTTCTAGAGATTCACTTCTGGATTTCATAGGATAATAGAAAAACACATAACAGAGTTAAGGCTACCAACCAAGACAAAAAACAGCTAAGCCCTACTATGGAAAAAAAAACAAACCCAATATATGAAAAACCCAAAGTATCAGAGTGACAGGTGTATCAAGTGACCAGGTTTTAGCCAGTCACATCCTACTGTTGGTTTCAATCACTCGACTTGTCTCCCCAGGACTCCATCACCAGGTTCTTCTCGCCCCTCAGTTACGGCTCGAGGGGATTCCCCAGAGACTGAGTCCCTGTGCAGACCCTGCAGATGGATTTGGGGCTTCCACTGTCACTCTTAGCTGCCTGCACAGCAGAGCCTCACGCTTTAAGCTCTGGTACTCTGCCCTCCTTCGGATGTGGATGATCTAGTTTGCCATCCTTCAACACGGATGTTGATGTGCTGCTTCCATGTGGGCTTCGTGGACATCGGGCTCAGATGGCTGCTCAGAACAAGCCTTGAAGACCCCAGAGGCTATTCTGAGAGTTGGGAGAGGACCTCATATTAATGTCACAGAAAGGGATATTTCTAATGGCCACTGGTCAGACACAGTTCACTTGGCAGCTTGTTAAAAAGTTGAAAGGTGAGGGCTGAGCCCTGGTGGCGTAGTGGTTGTGTGCGGGACTGCGGCTCACTGGGATGGAGTTCAATTCCAGCTCCATGGAGCAAAGGCTGGGCCTCCTACTCCCACCACCTGAGGGCAGTGATGCCCCCCCAAAAAAATTTTTTTTGAAAGGTGAATCAGGTGAAGGTTTCCAGCGCAGATCAAAAGTTCATACACCTTTCAACCCATCCAGTGCACCCCCCCCCCCCAACATTGTCCCATAACTTTGCCCACTTTGTGTGTTTCCTGGGTCTATTCCTCCACCTTCCCTGGCCCTCTGGACTTTGTCCCTGGGTAAATGCTGCCTCCTTGATCTTAAATGGTTGGTTATTCTAACACAGGGCGAGTTCCTTTCCAGACCTGAAAGGTGACTAGCAGCCTATCGTTTGAGTAGGCCCACCAGTCTCTGACCGATAAACCTAGTCTCTCTCTTTGATTTTGATTTTTCCCCACTCTATCCAGAACCTTCTAATATGATCCTTTTCTGAGCATTTGGTAGTGGTAGCTGGGTACCAGTTAGTTCTTCCGATGTTGACAAGGTCCGTTAGGCTATTGGATTAGTTGTTTCCACGTGTCTTTGATTAGTAGGCATCATGATTACAGACAAAAAGTGATTGTGTCTTGCAATCAAAGGGATCGTGGGCTTGATGAAATAGGACATTTCAAAGGGACAATAGCTCCCTCATCTAGTCAGCAACGTGATGGCTAATGAGAGAAAAGAACCTCAGACAATGTTTTCAGGTTTCGGACTTTCACTGACCAGATTGGAGAAATCCACCCAGCGAAACAGGACAAAGGCCCACACGGTCTTTTCCAGAACAATAGCTTGTGGTTGCCTCAGTGGATCCACCTTGGTGGTCTGCTCAGGTCCACTGGGTAGAGGTGACGGCAAACTGCAGACCCTTTCTCCGCCCTGAACGTCTAGAAGGAGGAAAAGAAAACTACCAGGGCTGAGCCCCGGTGGCGTAGTGGTTGTGTGCAGGACTGCCGCCCACTGGCTTGGCGGTTTAAATCCAGCAGCAGCTCTCCAGGAGCAAGGCTGGGCCTCCCACTCCCACCAGAGGGCAGTGATGCTCCCCCCACCCAAAAAAAAAAACCCTACCGTAACTTGTGTCCTTACCTGCTCAGATTACTCTTCGCTGCCACGCACCCACATCGACAGGGTTGCCGGTGTGGACACAAGATGATGGATACTTTCAGGGAGTCCACCAA
>PVJH01016032.1:0-51592 GCA_004026705.1 Nesogale talazaci | reverse complement strand
TAACAGTCATAATACTTTATAATCTGGGTCAAAAAATGCACTGGGTTTCAAAATAGTATGCCACAGGCCATTAGGAACCAAGTTCTTTTGGTAATCCTAGAACTGATAGCTCTCTCCACTCCAAAAGTAACTAAAGTCCAGGTTCAGATTTCTTATTATCTAATTATATTAAGGATCCCTAGCACTGTATTACTTACTGAAATGAACAGATTCAGACGAAGGCACAGCACAGTACGGATACAGAAGAGTTCATAGCCATACTGGGTGTAACCAAATTAGTAAAGGAGCCCGAGTGATGCAGTGTGTTAGGTGTTGAGCGGCTAACCAAAATGTCAGTGGTTCAAACCCACAAGCTTTCCCAAGGGAGAAGTGAGTCTGTCTGCTCCCATAAAGATTTACAGTCTCGGTAGATTTGTGAAGCAGTTAGCCTCTGTCCTGTCTGAGTCTGAATGGACTGCATAACAGTGATTTAAGCTAGCAAGTCACATCGCTGGCTCAGTGTTCAGCCACTAGCCAAAAGGTCAGTGGCTCTAATCTACCAGCAGCCCTGCCAGCGAAGGGCCCTGGCAATCAGCTACATAAAGGACAGGCTCCAGGAAACCCTATGGGACAATTCGCCTTCTGTCAAACAGGAGCACTGTGGGTTGGAACTGACTCAAGAGCACACAGCAACAGTGACAAGATTCAGAGTATCAGTAACACAAGGCTCATTCATTTCTCAGGGTAAAATCCAGTAAGAATTTCTGAGGAGGTATCACCCTCTTCTGCTCTAAGGCAGCCTCTCCAATATCCACTTATTTTCATTGTTTTCCAACACCTAAATAAAGAATAAATTCTTTATCTAGAATCTTTAGTCTCCTTTGTGAAAGCACTCTGTAGTAGCACACAAACACATAAAAGAGAAATTAGTTTTTTCCATTACTGTTTGCTTTAAAGCTCTTCAAACATAGGGTCTAAACATGCTGCTTCTACTTCTCAGCCTTTTATTAACTTTTAGTCCAATTATTATCTATTTTCTGGTCCCAAAACATAAACTTAACAGTTTGGTTTCTTAAAATAGTTTTTCAAGTTCAGTCATTTGCACAATGTCATCACCACCATAAACGTTGAAGAGCCAAGAAAGAAACAGCTCTGCCTCCCTGCAGTCCTCTGTGCTGTCCACATCCCTCCGGCCCCCGCCCCCGCCCCGAGTGCTCCTGATTCTGCCAGGCAAACTCCAGCCAGTCTGCCCCACCAGGTGAGTCAGTAAGGGTCTGACTTCTCCCTGCTCTCTGATCTTCCCACCTGGGTTCTCGCTACTAGGAATTCTGGAACTTGAGCCACATAAGGGATTTCTAAGGAATCTAAGTAACTTCATCTCGAATCAGCATTGTGGCCCTTTAAACTGAGACTTTCCCCACTTCTGGCAACAGGGTCTGACTGTGTTCTCAACTCACGTCCTGCTGGCCTGTTCACAGGCTGGATGTGTAACTCTGTTTACCGTTAGCTCTAGCTTGCTCTGAAATGAGGTCCAGGTGCAATGTTTGCAACCAGGCCTCTGCAAACGCTCTATGCCAATCAAAGGCCACAAAAAGTTATGATCCTCTCAAGATCTGCTTCAAAACTGCAGCTCCTTCCTAAAGCTGGCAAGCCAGGGATCTGCTCCTTCTGCAAGACCTTCAGCCTGTGAGAGCCAAGCAGATCCTGTGACCCAGATCCTGTGCCCTGCACATCCTGTCACAGTTTCCAAAGTTGGAACTTGCCATCAATCAAAAGAAGATGATTGCTTTAAATGTATCATTAGGCAGAAATAAAAAATAAAAATTAATCCATAGTCTGTACAGGTTTACTGGATAAAAACCCACAGCCCAAATTAATTTGCACCTGTTCTCCTCAAATCAAAATTAAGAAAGCACATCCGTACAGAAAACAAAGCCACTTTTCTTCAAATTCAGGTTCTTTATGATAAGCGCACTGCCATCTAGTGTCCACCATAGTTCAGGCACTAGAAATCAATAATAAGCCTTTTCAAGTAAGGATTGAATCATCATAAAATCATTATGCATCTAAAACATGCAACATTGCCAGCATTCAAAAAAATAACAGTTTCATTTTACAACTATGAGATTACAAGCACTGTCCTTAAAACAACCTTGAAGTTGGTAGTAAACAAATAAGGTGCTAAATTCACAAGCAGTGAGTTTATTTCAAATGAACAAATTTAAATACATTGTTTGAGAAAAAGTCTGGAGTTTCTTTTTTTCCCACAGGATTTGAAAGTACAAGTCACCCTTTCCGTGAACTGATTACAACTACAATGAAAGACTAATATTGATAAAGGGATATTGGACTTACCTGAAAATGCAAAATTATTGTCCATATTAGTCCCAATGTCAACTTGGGATTTCCATCTGTTATGTCATCATTTCTAATATTCACTAATTTCACCTATTTTACATATGAAGAGATAAAACAAAGTGGTTTTAAAACCAGCACATTAACTTTATAGAAATGCAATTATAAATTATACAAAGAAAAAAGAAGGATTTAAATAACAGCAGTCATGGAAACTTTCGCTAACATGAGAAATATCAAGTCACTAACACATCTAAGTTACTTAAACGTCACACACTAACAGTGAATAATGATAAGCAACGTAACACTTACAGTAAATTAAATTAAAGAATAAAGCTAGTGGCTACCTCCCTCGTTGGCTTTCCTCTTCCCCCTTATCACCTACTCCTTTAAAACATTTTTAAATCATAAAGTTGTCCACACCTCTGATTTATCATTATTTTCAGTTACTTTCAATTCCCCTGCATGTCTTTCCATATTTTCACCCGAGTTAAAAATTAGTAACACTTTGGCTTATACTGTAATTCACACTGTCACAAATCAGGATCATATCCAATATTGTGCTCATTCTTCTTGATTTCTCTTGATGCTTCAAAAATTATTGTCAGAGATGGGTTATTCTCTTTTTTAAAATCATTTTATTGGGGGCTCATACAACTCTTATCATAATCAAAACATACATCTGTTATAAGGAGGCCACACTTGCACATTTGTTGCCATCATCATTCTCAAAACATCCTCCTTATATTTAAGCCCTTGGTATCTGCTCTTCATATTTTCCCTCCCTCCCCACTACCCCTCCCTTAGGAACCCTTGAAAATGTACAAACGGTCATTATTTTGTCAAATCATACACTGTCCGATGTGTGCCTTCACCCACTTCCCTGCTTTCCACACCCCGGGGAGGAGGTTATATGTCGCTCTCTGCAATTGGTTCCCCCTTTCTACTCCCCCTTCCCTCCACCCTCCCAGTATCACCCTCTCACCACTGCTCCTGAAGGGATCATCTGTCCTGGATTCCCCATGTTTCTGCCTCCTATCTGTATCCCCTGATCTAGCCAGATTTGTAAGGTAGAATTGGGATCATGATAGTGGGGGATTGGGGGTGGAGGAAGCATTTAAGAACTAGAGGAAAGTTGCATATTTCCTTGTTGCTACACTGTACCTTGAGTGGCTCCTTTTCTCTGCACTATCCTTCTGTAAGGGGGTATCGCTTAATCGACCAATGGGCTTTGGGGAAATGAGTTATTCTTAACCACTCTCTTAAATTGCTTAATATTATCTACTTAGAAAAATATTTTCTCAATATTAAATATAAAAAATGTGTATACTAAGTTTTTAAACGTATTTTATAATATTTCCCAAATATTAAGAAAGAAGCCCTGGTAATTCATGCTAAGTATTGGGCTTTACCTGCAGGTGGTTCAAATTAGCCAGCCACTCCACAGGTGACAGAGGCAGTCGGCTTCAGTAAAGATGCCCACAGCCCACAGCACAGTTCTACTCTGTTCCATAGGGGGGGTGGGGGTCTATGAATCAGAATTCATCGATAGTGCTGTTGTTGATTTTAACACTGTATGGCTACTCTCCCAAAAAAACACTACCATCGGATTGATTCGGATTCATGTTGACCTCATAGGACAGAGAACACTTCTCTAAGGTTTTCAAGTTGTAAATCTTCAGAAGCAGAAAGCCTCATCTTTCTCTCTTGAAGAAAGCTAGGTTTGAACTGCTGACTTGGGGTTAGCAGCCTAATTTGTAACCAATACAGCCACCAGGGGTCCATTCTAAGGCTACTGAAATGTTTATGTTTTTTTCCCCACCCCCCTCCCCAAACTGTCATTAACTGACTTATTAAAATAGAGGGAAAAATAGTAGTTTATTAAAAACTAAATAAAATTAGTATTTAATCTAATACTAATCAGATTAAAAGGCAGCCACTTACAATTCCACTGAGTTTATACCTACTCTTAGCTGTCTTTGGTTTGGAGCAAATGTCTTAAATTAAGTTTAATGATTGCAATTCACGGGCAAATTTCACCTTTTTCATTTCCAACATGTCTCTGTGTAGATATACTTAATTACATATTTCTAACTGGCTTTAGTCTCTGGAAACCATCATACCTGGCGTCTTTTCAGGTAATCCAGTGCAATCTGTACATTCTGCAGCCTGTGAAAACGCATCCGGCCCTTCTCTCTGGGCTAAGAATAAAATACAGAGTATAAAAAAAACACATGATTGTTTCCAATGCCATTGCCCATGCTAAATTTAATGCATGTTTGGCCCAATATAATATGTCAATACAATCCCTCTGTCGGTAAACCCATAGAATTTTTAAAAACCAATTTAATTTACTTGTAGTATGTGATCTTGAATTTAAATACCAGCAATTATTACAAATGTTTTACTTGCACATATGCTTTATTCCAAATGTTTGACTTAAACAAAAGGAAGAGAGAAAATACCATAGAACATACAAGCTTGTTATAGTCCCTAATAGCAGATTTCCATTCTGTTTGTTTAGCTATGAATGCAAAAATGAATTAAACACCATTCCCCAACTGACCTCCTTAATGAATCCTAATTACTCAGAGTTTCTGTGTGTGTATATACATATGACGTGTTAAAGAAAATGAAGTAGCATGCAGTTAATATTAAAAAATTAAAATAAACACCAAGGAGGAGAAAGACCGAGGAGGCATACTTGGTCATAGTAGAGGAAGAGAGAAAAGCTATTAAAGTCACGCATTTCCTCTTTCCTTTTTTTTTAAATTTTCTCATCCTATTATTGGACTATAATAATCAGAAAGGACTCAGGAATGGACATAATTATTTTCTCAGTCTTGGGAAAACTGACAACCCTTGGTTCTTTTCCTTGAGGCTGTTTCCCTTTAAAAATTTTACAAACTAGCAGAAGGAAAAGAGAAGGAAACAGAGCTGAGAAAATGCGTAAGAAAAATAGACAATGGAGCTGAAATTTATCACAAAATCTTCCACTGGGGGTAAAAAAAAAGAAAACTGATGGTTTAGCTGCTCAAACATGAATATGTTGTGGAAGCAAAAAGACAGCAGACCACAGAAGGGGGAAAAATCAGCTTTATATAGTAGGTGGAGATGAGTTTGGTAATTCACTCACTAGATTCAAGAAAAAGGACAATTTTCAAAAACGTTAGGAAGCACAAGGGGCACTTTTCTGTCTTCCAAAGTGGGTTCATGTGAACTAAGTGTATAAAGATTGAGTAGCCCCTGGAAGCACAACTACGATTCTAGATATTTTTTTAATCATAAATTTTTTTAATCATAAATTGCTATGAGTACAAGATTTATGAAGATTGTCCATGAAACACTAAAGGTCAAATAGGTATGCCTTAAAGCAGAAACTGTAATATATGGAATTTTCATAAATTCCTTCCAAAAACGCAGCCTACAAAGCAACTTACAGTTGCCATGTCTAAAATATCCATTTCAGGAGTGGGATCAATTTGCATGAAACCATCAAGGTTGGGGTAGGCTTTTATGGATTTATGTAAAATTAGTTAATGTGCCATCATGTGGTCTATGCAAATATGTTCATTTACCATGCAATGCATAGTAACCTAAAAATCTCCTCATCATTTTAGCTCTCTAAAGATCAATTTACAGAGAAAACAGTTCCTTTGTCCAACTTTGCAGTACACACGCATCCACCTCGCTGTGGGATTTGGTCCTTTCTGTGCTTTTCAAAGAATGCCCCCGAACCCGTGGGTTACTGCACTCCCACATTAGTGCTCACCGCACTGGAATGGCTAGGTTAGTGGGGTTATGGGGGCCGACACCTACCCCCTTATCCTCATCCTCCACATCCTCATGCTGTTCATAGTCACATGCTTCTGTTGCACTCACCAATCGTAAGGTCTTCAAAAAATCTCGCTCCCTTGGCTAATGAATATAACAGACAGGAGATAGAACAGCAGACACAAGACAGACCAGAAATGAAAAGAAGAGCATGAACAGAACATAATGAAGGGGAACAGATAACAAAGTAGGGAGGTATGTTCACCAAAAAAATAGGAAATGGCAACGGCGGAACGGGTTAGACCATTTTTCAGAAAGCGATGCTTATGCCCTGGCCAGTTGTGAGTCTTTTAATAGGTGGTTATATTATGCATCCGATTTCTGCTTAGCAAAACCCCAAGGTAAAAAGAAGAAGCAATAACAAAAATAGCGTTTGCATTACAGAGTTGATTAGGTATGAAGTCATCAAACTGCTTCACTCTCACAAGTTCACATCACTTGAAGTTAAAAAATGCTTAGAAATCTTTCCAGACCTTTTCTTTTTTTCAGGCCGAAATCACAGCTTAAAGGATGGATGCTGCAAAAATTTGAACAATCTGGGCCCAAAACACATATGCAGAGTGTATACCAGGAACTTTACCACAAACGAAGAAAAACTTACCAAGGTATCTCCTGAAAGAACCTCCAAAAGAGAGATCAAATTGTGTCCATCCCGTAAGTCTTCATACAGGTCATTCACATGTTTTCGAACCTACACAGAAAAAGAGCAACTTCAAACATCTGACTCAAGAAGCCAGCATCATCTCTAACGCCCTTGAACAAGAAAGGGAGGATGTAGAGAGCATCCAGTATCTGTCACGGGCTGGGCTGCGATAGGAAAAGTAAGCAGCTCAAAACCACTGGGGGCGTGAGATGAGGCGGTCTCTTCTGCAAATCTTGAGTGCCCGGAAACCTCGAGGAGATGCTATTAGTTGGAATTGACTAATTGGAATTGGAACCACAGAGTTAAAAAAAATATTTTGTTTCTCACAAATGCATGCTGCACACATTTTAGGGGACCCTTATTTAGAAATCTATAAATATCTATAAATAAAATTAGAATTTTATCTATAAATAAAATATCTATAAATAAAATTATCCATTCCTTAAAATATGTACCTTGGGATGTTATGAAATTACAAGCCCCTCCAATACTCAATTACTTTCAGACACAATCCAATTCTTTTTTTTCCTTTTTTTTTTGTTTTTGTGGGCATCACTGCCTCTGGTGGTCATGGATGCAACCCAGTGCTGCTCCTGAGAGCCGCTGCCGGATTTGAACTGCCAAGTCCGCGGGTCGCAGTCACGCACTCAACCACTTACGCCACCGGCTCAGCCCCACAATCCAATTCTTTTTTTTTTTTTTTTGGGGGGGGGGGGGCATCACTGCGCTCCGGTGGTGGGAGTAGGAGGCCCAGCCCCACTGCTGGAATTGAACCTCCGTCCCAGTGGGCCTCAGTCCCGCGTACAACCACTACGCCACCGAGGCTCAGCCCTACAATCCAATTCTTAAGGATGTTTTCAGGAACACATCTTCTGCTCACATGATATATATGCATACAGACAAGCACTTAGTAAACTAAGAGGGCTGACATTTTCTATTTGCATATTAAATCAGTACAAGAATTTACTCAGTGTCATTTCAAACCATAAATTCAAACTAATAGGGGTGAGATCTACTTAAAATCAAGGCAGAGAAACTGAATATAGGAATATTAGGCACACACAGTTATTTAAAGCTATGTACTTCCCCTATGCATCTCCTAACTCTTAAAAAGTATACACAGGGGCAGTAAGAAATCACATTTCTATAAACAACATTATGAAGTTAATGATCCTCAGTCAGCTGCTTATGTCTGAAAATAAGTAACTTTACTGTGCATGTCTGACAAACTCAGCACAGGGAAAGAACTATAAAATACAAATACATGATCAAGATGACACGTGAAAGTGGAAATCCATGCTCTTCTGGGTCCATGGTACCCACGTCCTGCCAGTCAAGTACCACTTCACATTCCACATGTCTTTCTCACTCCAGCAGAGCGTGCGATTCTGAACACTTACTTCATAGCAAGGCAATTTCACAACTTGCCTTGCCAGATAAATTGAGTCTTCGACCACAATAAAAACTCTCCAAAAAAGGTATCATTGGTCATCATATTTACATAACAGCAACTAAAATAGGCTTATTCAGAGGAGAATAATAAATAATATTCTGCCAGGCAAAACAAATTATAGACAGAAAAAAAATTTTTTTTGTCTTTTAGTAATTTACTTAAGTGCAAGAAAACTATATTGTTATAAGAGAAAAAGAGTTTTCTCTTAAATGTCCACCTTGCCTCTACAACTGGCCTCATGAACTTGTGCAAGATGTTGAAACATAGGTCTCTGTAAAATTAAAGTTTGGGAGCAGATGGTCCCTAATACAAACAAGAAAACAGGCATTTACAGTTGGTTAATTAAAAAAAAAGAAAGAGGGCTGAGCCCCGGTGGCATAAGTGCGGAACTGCAGCCCGTGGGCTTGGCAGTTCAAATCCAGCAGCAGCTCTCAGGAGCAGCACTGGGTAACACCCATGACCACCACAGGCAGTGATGCCCACAAAAAAAAAAGAAAGAGATTTTTTAACGTCAATGATCAATCAACTTGAATATGTATATGAGCAACTGATGGTCTCTTCTACAGTTGACAACTTGCTTTTGTTGTGAATTAAGCTCATCCAATCATCTATTATGCTACTTCAAGTGACAGAACAGAATTCAGAAATTATCAGGCAATATCACTTATATCATACACAAGAACACCTTGCTAAAATTAATTTCAAAAGTTTTATAGTGGTACACTGACAGGAAACTACCAGAAATTAAAACCAGAGTAGGAAGTAAATGTGGAAGGAAAGATAGCATTGCTGATGTCAGGTGGAACTTGGCTGAGAGTGGGGAAGATGGTTCTTTAATGTTATTGACGATGGAAAGGCAGTTGATAGTGTGGGTCATAACAAAGAACAGCCAGAATGTTCCTACAAAGAAAGGACAGCAAGATTTTGTTTCACTACTTTGGACGTGCTACTGGCAAGGACCAGTCCCTGCAGAAGGGCTTATGCTTAGTAGAGAGTCGCAAAAGATGGGCAGACACGCAAGAAGATGCCCTGCACCGATGACTACAGCTGGCTCCGGCATGACAAGTGTGCGGCACGTGCAGGGCCAGGCAGAGCTTCCTTCCCTGGGACAGAGGGCTGCTGGGAGTCATAACTTCGCCAATGGCCCCTACAGTAACATATCACATTGGCATCAGCCTTAAGATATCACCTTACCGTAACCTTTAGCAGTAGATGAAAAACAAATTTTTCCATTATTCACAAAAACAAACAAGAACATATACCTGTTCAGTTACTACTAGGCACTTGACCCTGTCCTAGGTGTTTAGTCAAAATTAGCTCACTTTCCTAAGTACAGATATGACATTTTAATTATTGACTAAGCAACATGACACAGTGACATTATTTATCAGTGTTTGATCTGTGTCTATTATGATCTGTTAGGACTTCACACATATGAAGGAGTGGGGGTGCGACTGTGGGCGAGGTGCTGGCTGCCGCGAAACACCAAGTCAGAGGAGGTCCCCCGAAAACACATTTTGGGAAAGGGTGGCTGTAAATGAATTAAGGGGTAAAAATGAGGTTTTAGACAAATTCTCAAGGGAAGGAACAAAACGAATGGAAGAAATATTAAAATTAACCTAACATGGGAAATATTTTATTTTGTCCTAAAAGTTTGAGTTGTACTCATTCTGTCTGGTAAAAGTCCCTCACAGATGACTATAGGCCAATAGCCTTAAACTTCCATCTTCAATATTTAATAAAACCCTCTTTCTTTTTTGGATATATTCTTCCTTCGAGACAAACAGTCTGAGTAAGTAGCGCTGGGAGAAGGGGTGAGCACAGAAGAAGCACTGTTGCACGCGCTGAGGCTGTGTGACTGTGGTTATGTAACCAGGGCGTAGCCCCGCTTTCTTTATTTCACACAGTTCCTCCATCATTCTGCCCTGTTTTTTAAAACGGAACCTAATTGTTTGCCCATACAGGACACTCATCTTTTGCTTTAGGGGATATTCTAAGGGAGGGAAGTAAACAGACTAGAAAATATTCAGTGGGGGAGGGGGGATGCTAGCCAAGTTAATGGCAGAGAAACAGGGCAAATTATGCCATATCTGTATCAAATTATGCCATATCTGTATCATCCAAACAGTTCAGTTAGTTAATCAAAAATATGACTCCAAACACATGACATCAAAAATTTGTATTGTTGAAAAAAATATATTATTAACTTTTGTTTGGTGCTGCATGAGCTAAATAAATCCCAACTAAAGAAAAGAGGGGGGCTGAGCCCCGGTGGCGTAGTGGTTGTGCGCGGGACTGCGACCCACTGGGTTGGAGGTTCAATTCCGGCTCCCGGGAGCAAAGGCTGGGCCTCCTACTCCCACCACCTGAGGGCAGTGATGCCTAAATTAAAAAAAAAAAAAAAGATAAAAAAAGAAAAGAGGGTCATCCTATAGCTGTGAAATTAATGCTTAAAATACTAGCCTTTGCCAAAATTACAAGTTGGTGATGAATGACAGGTGTTCATATGAGTGATCACACAGAAATTGTATCCATATTTAAACATATTGCTACCATGTAGCCACAATTCAAGTCTTAAATATGATTTGAGCATCCCTTCTGTGCCAGGGAGTAATTTAATAACTAGGGGTACAATGATAAATTATAGAACACCACTTCTTAAAGATTTCATTCAAATTTGAATGAGAGAAATTTGGGAAACTTCAGTATGAAGTGCAACAGAGTCAGAGCAGGTGCAGGAAGCTATGGAGGGTCATTATCACAGCCTTGGATCTTCTAGAAGATGGGATATTTATTTCCAGTGGCGAGAAGAGCAAGAATGGTGAAGAAAAGCAAGAAAACATGGAATGATATAATGAGTTGCAAGGAAGAGTTTGGGGTCTGAAATTCTGAAGTGTGTAGTAGAATATGAGGCAGGAAAGTCGACCAGGAGATATCAGAAGCTGTACAGGCCCTAATGAGAAGCTTGGTTTTCCTAAACACAGAGGATCTCAGAAAGTCTTGAAGTGGGACAAGGACACAGTATCCCCGACCAATATAAAAGATGTACAGTATTATGAGTTTGTTGTATTGTATTGCAATTTTATTATATTGTACAAATCCAGTTACAAGTAAAATGAAGGGCCTAGGAGGTACAGCATGATGGAATAAAGGCTCTTCAAGAAAAAGCAAAATATACTAGAAAATCTATTTAAGGAGACTGAGTAAAAACCGTGCATCCTAGCACAACAGCAGAGGGCAAAGCATCAGCCACATAGAGAATTCCATCTTCAATTAGAGAGACTCCACATCTAAAAGACACACTATTCTGGAGAACAATCAGCATTCTCTAGATAGGTACATAAATAATAAAAGAGGGCTTGTCCTGAGTGAGGTCGCCTCACAGCCTTGTACGAAGTAACAGAGTAGGATTTAGTTCAAAGAAATGCATTGCTGTAAAATACGCTCTTAGAGGTTCCTCACAAAAGCATCATAGAACACATAGTTCAGTTTTTAATATAAACCGCATATTAATATATTTTCATACCAGTTAATAACAAACCAATGATTCCAAAAGAAGGAGTTCTTTTAATCTTTCAGGTATACGATCTTTAAAACAATATGCTCTTAGGTAGATGCCTTATCTAAATACTTTTGTCTATTTCCAATCTATCTCAGCACTATTTCTTTTTTTTTGGAGGGGGGTGGAGGGGCATCACTGCTCTCCGGTGGTGGGAGTAGGAGGCCCAGTCCCACTGCTGGAATTGAACCTCCGTCCCAGTGGACCGCAGTCCTGCGCACAACCACTACGCCACCGGGGCTCAGCCCTCAGCACTATTTCTTAACGAGTTATGAATTAATTAAGCTATATATTAGAGGGCTGAGCCCCGGTGGTCTAAGTGGTTGAGTGCAGGACTGCGGCCCACAGGCTTGACGGTTCAAATCCAGCAGCGCCGCTCAGGAGTTGCGCTGGGTAGCGTCCACAACCACCAGAGGCAATGATGCCCCCCAAAATAACAAAAACAAAAACCTATAAATTAGAGTCTCCCTGAATTACTAAAAATGACAGATTGGTACAGTTCAATAAAATAAACAATATAATTGTCTGATGTAATAGAAAGACTAATAAGCTTTTATAGATGCAACATGAAAAACTACCACTGAAGTCATATATAATGAGTCTCCATTTTTTCATCACTATAAAATATATTTGTCAAAATTCCTAAGGTATCAAAGCATATAGTAAAAAGTTTCCAGGAAGTCGATGTTGTCACCAGGCAGTATAAATAATCTGTCTTCTTTACATTGGGCCTAATTATGTCATTGACCAAGAAGGAGTTCTTTTAATCTTTCAGGTATACGATCTACAATTGATTAAAAGAAAAAGAAAACAAAAAGTCTTGCTTCATCTTTCACCACAAGATGGAACCAGAGAGAGTCTGATAAAATAAGCATGCCTCTAAACCCCCACATTTTAAATATTTTCTTTCCTAGTTTTATAATCCTTGTATGAACCTTTTAAGATTGTTTTCTCAAATTGAGTGTGGTCAGTGATTGCACAGCTCTTTTTAATCTGACTGGATTGGATGACATGTGGGTTACAGATGAAGAAAAGTGTCAAAAAAAAAAAAAAAAAAAAACGTTGTTACCTTTTTTCCCCTTCCAATTTAGTATCATTTATTCTCCCCATCAATTACCCTTAACTTTTCTGCTTCATATTGCCACTCAATCAACTGCTACTGTCTTTGTCTGCCCACCTACTCACCTTCACATTCCTTACTATCTGCTCTGACCTACGACTTCTCAACCCAATTGTCTTTAATAAGGTCAAACAAAGCTAGTCCAACCCATATATTTCTCCTTGGTAGGTATCCTGTCATCTAAAATCTCTAGAAAATCTACACTCCTGATACAACAAAACTACTATTTCACTGAAACATTGTCTTCTGCGTTAACCAGTTATATAAATGATACACTATGCTCATTACTCTGCTTATCTCAAACAGGTCTCAGAAGGTTAAAGGTAAAAGTCTGGACTCAATAGCTATCTGACCTTATTTGTGACAATAAGCATATTTAAAAGTCTTACTACATCCCCCATCAATTTTTTATTTGGGTACTTAGAAGTTCGAATATGAAAAAATTATGTTCAAGAGCTATAGAACACCATAGATTGAAGCTATAATCATATATAATCCTATCTAGTCCAGTGTTACTATGTCTTAGCAGACTCATTTCCTTTCATAATGACTGTAACATTCTAATGTGGAATCCAGAAAAAATCATTATATCATCCTTCTATACGTAATTCAGCACTTATACATGTCTAAAGCACAGAAATAAACATTTGAGGTAATGGAAATACAATTTACAAAATAATTCCATATGCAAGCATATTCACAAAATGACATATAGTCATATTGTATGTCTACTAGAATCACTGTGGTTGCAATTGCTCCTAAATACATGCTGCTGCAAGTGTATGACTAATATAGTGACCTCAGAATTAGTTAACTCTATGGTATAATATTCCCAAATGTCATGAACTAAAAAACCTCATTCATCTCTCAGTTTATACAGTGGTTTCATCAGTAAAATTTGAGTATACTTTAAAATCTGGTTAAAAAATAATTTGGGATGCATGGGTTGTTATAAGAGCTGTAAGAGCCCCCAATAAAAATGATTTATTTAAAAAATAATTAATTTAATTGCATTGAAAAAAAGAAACTTTGGGGGCTAAATATCAAAGGAATTAAGTTCTAGACAGAAAAGTGTAAACAAACTCTCCTCTTTGATGACCTACAAAGTTTGAAAGTTATCTTGGAAGGTGTTATTGGAATCCTGTCCTCATACCTGTTAGGTATAATCTAGTGATGAAATGGGGGCTTCTTACTTATGTCAATGAGTCCTAATCAGTGTGAGGTGTGTATTAAAGGCAATAATAACTTACTAGTAACAAAAAGGAGCATATTAGACACAGATGAATGCACCAGCAGGAAAAGGCCAATGTTCCTGAGTTTCACCAAATTACTGAATGCCTTACCCATCATCAAACATATTCCTCAAAGAGATTAAGTTCTATCTTACGCTGACAAACATAATTAATGAAATTACCTATCTTTCACTACCAGCCTGATTTAATTTCTGGTTTTTAAATATATACATACATACATACATACATACATACACACACATGCATACACACACACACACACACACACAAAGACTGTGCCTGTCTTAGGTTGTCATTAACTTAAGACTAACCTATGAGAATCTACACAGCTTAGATCCCGATATAAGCTTACACCTACAGAACTACATGAAATAACTCTTCAAAGCCACCCACTTGTATTTCTGTTACAGCAAAACAAGATAGATAATTCCTTCATAGTACAAGACTGTTCATCACACTGAATCTCTCCCAAAAAGGTCTTACAGGACCCATCAAGTAAACAATGATTCCACAATTCCAAATATTCTAGGACATAAGACATCATTCATGAAAGCGGAGGGAATGGTATCAGAGCTTAAATTGTGAACGCCCAGTTCGCAGAATGCTATGGACAACAGTGGAAGCCTCAAATTCATTTGCACGTCCCCACAAGGGTCCCTTCTGACCAGAGTCAAGGGCTGAGAATAGCCTTTCTATCAGATAGAGAGCACTGTAAAGTCGATTATGACAGATACAGCCGTGCAAAACATAATACCTTATCATTTGATCTCCCTTTTGACCCATTTTTAAGTTGTTTCAGTTTGTAATATTTTCTGCTTTCTTTTTGATTGAGGTCTTTCTATATTTTGTCTAGTCATTGCTGTAGGAGTTTTTTTAAATTTTTGTTTGCCTCCTGTTGTGTTTTTTGTAATTTTCTTATCTGAAATCAGAATAAGTAAATCTATAGAGACAGAAACTGGATTGATAATTAATTGTCTAGGGACATGGCAGGAGAGGATGAGGGAAATGGGGAAATAACAACAATTAAGTACAAAAAGAAAATATTCTGAAATTGATTGTGGTGGTGATTGAAAAGATCTTAATATCACTGAATGATTAACATTTTTGACATGTGAAATATAAGCCAAAAAACCTATTTTAAGACAAAGTAAAAAGAATCACTGATCTTAACTATGTTAAGAACTCCGTCAATCAACCATCGGGAGGATAAACATTAAAGAGACATAAAAGCTCTATTTTCAAAGGAAGATTCTAAAATTTTTAATCATGTGACCTCTGTGCACTTTAAAAAAAAATTGCCAAGACTCTGCAAAGAGACTTTGCTTATGTCTAACTATACAGAAGATAGACAGCTGTTTTCTCGTGTTTGATTCTGCATCAAAACTCCATGTCAGCATCACATTTTATTGTATGCGTCCAGAAAATTTTACTGTACATTAGAAAGAGTGAAAAGGCAAGTAATGACTTAGTAGATCATGAAAACAGTTCTGAGCTGGCAAATCAGGGAAGAAAAGGACCCATTGAGCTGCTGAGTGCCCAAGAGCTGCCAGTCTGAGCAAAGTCAACGAGTACCAACTGGTACTGATGCTGGAGAAGTCAGGGCTCTCGTAAAAACATTAAAAGAAGATAACAAAGATATGTGTGAAAGGCCTATTTGGTAGTTACAGGTCATCAGAACTTACATTTGTTTTCAAAATACTCGTATCCTGGTTTCATTACTTGTTAAGTTATACTGGGCAAGTCATTTAATGTAGCTGAACCTCAGGGGTTTTCTCATCTATAAAATAGCGGCTCCATAAAATGACACACTTGGCAGAATTACTGACAATGATTGACACATGTATGAGAAAAGACCTTCACAAAAATGCCAGACAAATTTTCTGTACTTTGTGTCTTTGTAAGACTGAAAAAGGAAACAAATGCCTTATTCCCAAATATCCCTCCCAGTGAAAGGGTTTCACTAATTGGAATTGTCTTCGGTTAAGAGACTCAAGTAATCTCTGAAAATTATGTTGGCAATTAGAATACGATATCCTATGGGCTATTTATCCTTATGCCGATTCCTTTTCTGCAGATTTGTTTTCTTTTTTTTTGTACCCATATTACCATATTCACTTTGAAATATTTTTCACTTGAGCCCTTGATAAAAGCTCCTCCTTCTCCCTCCCTCCTCTTTTTGAATGAATCATTTTATTGGGGGTTCATACAACTTCCACCATGATACATACATACATCAATGCTTATTTTCTTAATATCTGATAATTAACAGCAACAAACAGTAACATTGTCCACTTCCACGGGGCAATATTCATTGTTTGGAGGGCGGGGAAGGATGGTATAATCTAACGGTGTACACTATGAGATTCCACTTAGAAAAAGGTTTTAACATACGAGTAGATCAGGATGAGGGTCCTGGAGCAGCTGTTGAGAAGGGAGAGAAGAATCTACACAAGAAAATAACAACTGAAAACAAATACTATTTTTAAATATCAAGTACAGCACTGGCTATGGCAACTGTTCCAAATACCTCTAAACTGACTCGTGTACTTGGGGCTTTTGTCAAATGTGCTGCTACAGCACAACCACACCCGCTTTACAGTCAGGAGCCCTGGCAGCGCGGTGGTCAAGAGGAGGGCTGCAATCTCCAAAGCCAGCAGTTCAAAGCCACCAATCATTCCATGAAAGAAAAATGGGGTGTTCTACTTCCGTACACAGTGACGTCTCAGAAATTCAAAGTGTCCGTTGAACACTGTACCATAGGGTCCGTATGCGTTGGTAGGGCGTCAAAGTGAGTGTATATTTATAAGCTGTTACTCTGTGAATCAGCAATTACACAGACACCTGATGTGAGCCACCTGACCTGGCACCACTGAAGGAGGCCTAGCAGCACACAGGGTCAGCTGTTGGGCTGCTGTAAAGGTCTGCAGTTTCTAACGCTCTCCATAGGAGAAAGACAAGGCACTCTGCCCCCATAAAAATTTCGTCTCCAAAATGGAAAGGGGTCCTTCCGCTATGTCCTTCTGGGTCTCAGCGAGTTAGAACTGACAGAAGGGGAGTGGGTTTGATTTGTTAAGTGGGTGCCGCTTAAAACACTGACCTTTTCCAGCCTGGTTGCTCACAAAAACAACAGCAACACCTCTAAATCAATAAACCCATATGTTGCCATCAAGTTCATGACAACTGGAACCAGCCTTACTGGATTTTCAGTTAGCAACTGAGTGCTTATAAACATCTTGCAGCTGAGCCCTGGTGGCCTAGTGGTTGTGTGCAGGCCTGCAGCCCACAGGGTTGACAGTTCAAATCTAGGAGCAGCTCTCCAAGAGCAAGGCTGGCCTTCCTACTCCCACCAGGGCAGTGATGCCACCAAAAAAAAAAAAATCTTGCAAACACGTAGGTAGGGCTATGTACAACTTCAGTGCACGTACGTAAAATCAATAAATATCAAACCACCTGCTTCCCTCAAAAAGGAACTTGACCTACTTCGTGGATGATGTCTAATATGTCTGTCAGTCCTACTGGTCAGGCTCTAGACTCAGAAGGAAGTAATGTCCTCATGCGAGAGGCCAGCGCCAGGTCAGTACGACAGTCCTCCCTGGTTCAGGGCTCAGCAGTGGTGGGGCTGGAGAGTGAGGGTATCTCCTGGCCACACCACAGCATGGGCGGCTTCCTGGTGTCGCTTTCAGAGCATTCTGTGCCGGGGTGAGTTACTATCATGGATGATACAAGCAGTTGTCGCATCAACTTTTTAAGGTTTGAAAATTCCAGACTCTTTCAATAGCATATTTTATGCTCTTACGGCCTTGACATTGTGTATGCAAACAAATGCATTCCTCTAAACATAAGCCCTTCCCCTTAAGTGCTCCCAAGTCAACAACTGAGAACAACTGGCTGCATGCTCTTCATCAAAGCTCTGAAATAATCCAGGGCTGTGATCAAGACAACTGCCACCGGGAAGTCAACCCTCAGACTAGTTTTAAAGATACCCACGATGATGCGATTCCACTGCAATGGTTTCCATTCATTCAGATGCCTACCACTTCCTCCTTATCCAAATTTTTCCATTAAATACACATGACAATCCATGTCCCTCACTAGCATAATTTACATTTTCCAAAAGAAAACCACTAGACGTGTCTGAGAAACTGATGGTTGGCATAAAGTATAAATATAGGGACATTGTATTAATCAATTAAAACAAGCTGGATTATATAAATTTTAATTTCAATTTATCTCTATATTAGAAATATATTTTCTTTGGAACAATTAAATTTTCCAGATGCAATCACTTTCTTCAAAGGAATTACTACTAACACAAATGACAGGACCCCCACCCACTGCCCAGGTTCTAATACAATCCAGAGAGCTAAGTGACCACAAATGCAAAGCTGCCAGGCCTCCCAATGGCACAGGAGATGTCAAATGTATGCCGTGTCCAAAGCCTGGACTCTAAGTGGAAGTTACTTTGCCTCCAGCCCCTCCACCTCTCCTTTAAACTGAGTACATTCGTGAGGGTGAAGCATAAAGCAGCTGCTGCTGCTGCTGCTGTTGTTGTAGCTAGGTGCTGACGAGTTGGTTCCCATCTTAGCCACCCTGTGTACAGCAGAACACAATACCACCAACTCTTGTACCACTGTCCTAACCTGAATCCATGGTTGCAGCCCCTGTGTCCATCCAGCTCATCAAGGGCTTCTTTTGCTTTGTTTAACAGGCACGGTGTCCTGCTCCAGGGACTGAGCTCTCCTGATAACATGGCCAAACACACGAGGCAAAATCTCACCCTCCTCGTTTCCAAGCAGTAGTCGCCTATACTTCTTCCAAAAACAGATTTGGGTGTGTTTTTTGGTTTTGGTTTTGGTTTTCCAACCTATGGTACTTTCAGTATTCTTTGTCAACACCACAATTCGAAAGCATTGATTATATTTCAGTCTTCCTTATTCAATGTGCAACTTGCATATGTATATGAGGCGATTGAAAATACAATGGCTTTCACTCACAGAATCTTTCTATCTAAAATGTTACTCAGTCCTTCCCTCCTCTGGCTATTAAAAATCTTACTTTTCTTTAAGGTCAAGCTCTAAGGTCATCCACACTGTGAAAGCTTCTCCGTTTTACATTCCCATAGTCCTTGATTTCTACCAGGACACTAGTCATCCTACACACAGGCATGTATGCCCAGTACACACTGAAAACAAACAAAAACCCTACTATCATCCAAATACCTTTGACCCAACGGCATAGCCCTGTACAAGGATGGGGTTTGTCTCGGGTTCTCCTTTTATTATAAATACTCCAGGCTTTGATCAGTACTGTTCCTATAAAAGATATTCAAAGAATGTTTGTTCTATGAATAAAAGATTAGTCACCTGTACTTCACCCATGACCTTAGCCATGATAGAAGTCCAGTGCCTGCCAAGTCATGAGGAAAGAAAAGAAACTCAGGAAATGAATTCATGAACTCCCTCAGCCCAGGTCTAATAGAAGGCTTCTCGGCCCCTGGATGTTGTTGCTGGTTCTGACCCATAGGGACCCTCATCTACAACAGAACGAAAGCGTACCCAGCCCGCCTCCACGATTACAACTGTTGCGATAGTTGTGCCTCTTGTGGCAGCCTCTGTGTTGGTCCATCTCATCAAGGGTCTTTCTTTTCTTTTGCCGCCCCTCTACTTTATCTAGCATGACGTCCTTCTCAAGGGTCTGGGCTCCCCTGACAACATGTCCACATCCTTACCTTCGAGGAGCATTCTGGCCCCACGCATCCCAAAACAGATTGGTTTCTACTTTTAGCAATCCATGGTACCTTCAATAGCCTTCTCTAGGATTGCTTCTTGTTTGATTTTTCTTATTCAATGCCCAAGTTCCACATGCATTTGAGGCAATTGAAAATACCGTGGCTTGGGTTGGGCACACCTTAGTCCTCAAAGAAACATCCTTGCTTTTCAATACGCTAAAGAAGCCATGCAGCTTTACCTAATGCAACTCTTCTCCCAATCTCTTCACTGCTGCTTCCATGACATAGATTATGTATTCAAACAAGGGAAAATCCTTGACAACCTCAGCCTGTTCTCCACTTCTCGCGATGTCCCAGGACACATCACAGTATCTATCAGCCTGGCTACGATGGTTGGTTGCCACTGGGTTAGTTCTAACTCCGGTGACCCTCTATATGCAGACTAGCTCTGCTCCTGAAGTGTCTTCAAGGCTTCAAGTGTCTTCAAGCCAGGACTGTCTTCCTAAACACCTTTGAACGGATGCCAAATGGCTAACCTTCTGCCTGCTTCTCTAAGATTTAAGCTTACACCACCTAGGTCCTTCCTCTCAGCATTAGTGCCTGATATGATGTTCTACCTCGTAGCTCGAATTAAATAAATGCTGCTGAATAAGTAACACACAATGGGGAGAAATGTTCATTCCCACATGCTAAGTCTACTAAGCATTTAGTTACATAAATTACTGAGAGATATTCAGATAAATCAAATTTCAAAACCTAACAAATATTTAAAATAAAAAGGTAGGGAGACCAGTAGAGCAGAATTAATCTGGAACTATATTCACACATTTATGGACAATTATTCTTTTTATTAAAAAGCAAAGGCTGCTCTTTTTTTCTCCAAAGCATAGTCTTCTCAACAAAGAATGCTGGGGAAACAATGTTCACATGCAAAAGGATATATTAGAACCTTTTCCCAAAATGGGTCTAATAATTTTTGCCAGTTTAAGAATAAATCTAAGAAATAAAGTTATTTGCTCTCAAAAGCAACCAAATTTACGGTCATCCAACCAATTCTGACTCAGAGCCTATTGGACAAAGTAGAAACATCTCTGGGGGTTTCTAGACTGCAAATTTTTAAGGGAGCAGCTGTGGTTTCCAAGTACTGCTCTTGGGGTAGTGGCCCAAAGTCAGACCCCACTATGGCACCAGGGCTCACAGGAAATAATCTTTCTGACTTTGGAATAGGCAGCTATTTTCCTATATTAAAGTCCCAAGATATAAGGGAAAAAATTAATAAACTGAACATCATGAACACTTAAAGCATTTGCATCTCAAGAGACATCTCTACAAAGTGAAAATGAAAATCCACAAATTAAATTTTTTTTTTTTTAAGGGCTGAGCCCCGGTGGCGGTTGTGCACGGGACTGTGGCCCACTGGGATGGAGGTTCAATTCCAGGTCCACGGAGCAAAGACTGGGTCTCCTACTCCCACCACCAGAGGGCAGTAATGCACAAAAAACAAAAAAAAATTTAAGTTAAATAAAGGACTTTTATGAGGGCAGGCTTCAAAGATTCCATAGAAAGACGGAATTTAAAAATAATGGAATTTTTCTTCAAACGGTTGTGCGAGGAAGTTGAAAAAGAGAAAGCTTTCTCGTTCCACAACGATTGACAGTCTCACAAGCCCACGAGGGCCGTTCTGCTCTCTCTTACGGGCCCATGAGCCAGGATCAGCTCTACCACAATGAGTGTGCATTTTGTATACAACAGACATCCAAGGGGCTCTGTAACTTGATGACAGGCATAGAGAGTACTTTAAAATGGACAAAATATGAATTGATACTTCACCAAAAAGATTTATAAGTGGCCAAGAACACATGAAAGCATGTTCAGAATCCTTATGACAGGCATATACCTACTCCGCATTCAAATGTTCAGGCTTTACAGAGCAGGTCACTATGAGAAAACTGGCATCATGCAAAAAAATGAAGGTTGACCAAGTAGAATGTCTGCCATCATTACTTAACTTCCAAATCACATCACCACATCACTGCCAAACCATTGAGAATCATGGCACAGCCTTGTTGACATAGACCCCGAACCAAGCAGTCTTGCCTCCCGCTGAGGTCAGTCAGCATCTGTTACTACCAGATGTACAATGCTAATGCACAATACAGTTGGAAAGTTGACTTCTTACTGTTGGGTGAATTTACATGTCAGATAATGTAATAGAATATAAAAATTAGCAGTAAGTATGCAAATCAAAACCACCAGGAGATACCATTTAAGAGTCACTAAAAAAAACACAAAAAAAGAAAAAATCTTACACTGAGTCCATTGTGATTCACAGGGACCCTAAAGGGCAGACAAGGGCTGTGCCCTGGGGCTTCAGAAATTGTAAGTCTTTCAGGGAGGAGACCACCTAGTCTTGCCTTTGGTTTGTAGCCAATGAGCAATCCACTACTCCACCGGTGCGTAGAATCCACTTTACACATGGATGTCTAGATTTTAAAGCAGATAATAGCAAGTACTGGCAAAAATGAAGACAACTGGAATACTCATACATTGGGAGGGAATGTGTAAAACAGTATGACCACTTTTAAAATTAGTTTGGCAATTTCTTAGAGTATTAAACTAGATTTAAACTAGATTTATTAATGCTGAAATTATTTTAAACTGCCATCAAGTAAACTCCAGTTCATAGTGGTGGCCACAGGAGGGTTTGCTGAGAATGTAAATCTTTAGAGGATGCTGAGTCCCGGTGGCGTAGTGGTTGAGTGCGGGACTGCGGCGGTTCAAATCCAGCAGCAGCAAGGCTGGGTAGTTCCCACGATCACCAGAGAGCAGTGATGCCAAAATATTAAAAAAAAAAAAAAAATCTTTAGAGAAGTAGACAGCCTCACCTTTTTTCCTGTGGAGCAGCTGGTGGGTTTAAACTACCCCTGTCTACCTGACAACGCTGCCAGGGCTAACAATTCTATTCCTAGAAAATACTCTAGTAATGAAAACATATATCCAGTGACTTATATCTTTTTGTTTGCTGTAACATTTTTCATAATAGCCTTCAAGTTGAAAACACCCAAAGACCCATTAACTGTTGAGCAGAACCAAAATGTTGGCTATCTATACCATGGACCAGCTGGCAATCAAAGGAATGAAGTGCTGATATATGTTGTAATAGGGAATTTTAAAAATGGCATGATTAGTGTACAAAGGGAGACACGGGAAAACACCCAGGATATGGTTCTATTGATATGAAATGTCTGGACCAGGCAGATCTACTGAGATAGAAAAGAGATGGCATAAAGCACAGAAAGCAGGGAGAACAGACTTGACTGCTTCCCAGACCCAAAAAACAAGCAAAAGAGATTTATCTTCAGAAATCACTTAAGAAAAGGGTAGGGGTGAGATATTTAAGTGTTGAAAATTCACAGCAAACAAAACCCAACATGCAAGAATTACGCTCCCAATGAAAACTATACTTCAAAAGTGAAGGCAAAATAATGTTAGAAAAAGAAACATAATATAAAAATCTCACATGAAAAGATAATGAAGAAAAATAAACTATTTGATCTGGACAAGAAAAGTTAAAAGGGGAGGCAAAATCATTTCTTTGGATATTTAAAGAGCTATCTTATGTATTTGAAGTCATTCTAAGACATTGGAAGTTATATAAGTGACTGGAAGTTATAGTAAACAGATTGATGAAAGAAATAATTCAGCTACAATCCAAATGAACAAAAGTGTAAACTTCCCATAAATCAGAAAATCAATCGCCCGTAAGAAAGCCTATGAAAAAAAAACCTGCAATAACCACTTAATTAAGTAGATTCCCCTCCAAGTCTGTAATTCTAATTAACACAAAGATAATTACGTTTACTTAAAAGCACTCAGTTTTAGTCTTCCGACTTAAAAATTTTCCCATGAGGATGTTAACAGATATTAGTTGCTACAGACCAAATGAATCTGGGAAACTGGATGACACTGGGTTCTCTTAAACACTGAATTCCTCAGAGTAGTTAATATGCTAATACATACTGTAAATCTCTTTGATCAGGTATGGATGTTTTCCAAGTTCTTTTGACAATGGAAATGCCTCCATCCTCCATCTTTTTTTTTTTTTTACTTTCTTTCTCAATGGTATCTCACAATGCTGTCCTTTCAGGGAACCTGACACACACACACACACACACACACACACACACACACACACACACACAATCTTGTCAAAAACAACTGCTCCACCCTCCACAGGAGGAAGCTGTGGCAGTCTGCTTTTGCAACCACTACAGCCGTGGAAACTCCGTGGAGTCATTTCTATTCTGTCCTACGGGGCAAAAAATGGACTTGACAGCATCAAGATTCTGGGGGCTTCCTTTTAGCCCCAGAGGTAGGCTGACACACCTCTCTCCTGTGAAACTGTACTGGGTTCCCATCCCTGGCCTTTCGCCTAGTAGCGTACTCCTCAACCATGGCGCCATCAGGTCTCCTGCACAGGAGACACCCGTGCTCAGTAAATCAATGTTTGCAGATCGGGTTTCCTGGGTTTGCAGTACTTATGCAAAATGGAAGTCTATAAAAAAGATAACATTAAGGGTAGCATTAAAATTTAAGACAACAGATCTACAGGACACAGTTCTCCTTTGAGAACGTGTAAGGGTACCTATGATGTCCTTTTGGCACGACCATGAAAGTCTAAATCTCCACTTTACATAACTCTCAAAGGGTTCAATCCAACTATTTTTGGAGTTTTAAAGTATCTGGCTTGTGTTGTTTTGGTTTTGGGTAGCAGTTGTGACTTTCATTTTTTAAATGCAGGAAGACCTCTATTACTTGCTCTTAAAGACATACAAGTGCGTGCATGCAGGAGGATGAGAGGCAATTGCGTGGGGATCTCTATGCCGGGCTGTTGCTCTGTGGATTCAGAGACATGAGGGTGCACAAAGCAGTACAAACACGGAGCTCCCATTGCCAACGCCCAGGCCATGAGAGATGCATTTCTTACTTAGAATTCTCTACTTAATTAGTCTCTATTACCATAATATTATAAAGCCACCACAGCTGCATTTCATGGGCAATATTACTATGTAGAGTCATAAAATGCAAATTGAAGACTCCAACTGATTGTGTGGTACAGGAGACAGAGACAAATGTGAAGCGTTCAAAGCATATTAAAAATTGTTAAGTGTAAGGAGAGATAACAGTCTACTTTATACATAGACACATTCACTATGGATCAGGCAATATGTTCGAAGTATTGCTTACATTATTTCATGTAATGTTCATCATGACCTTACTAAGAGGGTTCTATTCTTATCCCTAAGGAACATGGAGGGCAGAGAGCTTAAGGACTCAGCTGCTATGCCAAGGTTAGGAGTTCGCCCCCAGCTGCTCCCTGGGAACACGATGCGGCGGTCTGCTCCCACAGAGATCTACAATCATGATGACCCTGAGAGGCAGTGAATTCTTGGTTTCCTCTATAGCTTAAGAAAGTTCAAGGACACTTGCTAGAAACCAAGGGAAAAGTGAGTCCAAGCAGCTCAGTCAAATGATAGAACTCTTAACGTCCACCTTACACCATCTTTCCTAGGCTCAAAAGTAGAGCAAAGGAAAATGCTATAGAATATGAACTGCTTAAAAAAAAAAAAGTTTCCAAAGAACATTCTAAGCAAGACTGGCTAATTTCCAAGCTGGTCTCCTTGTCCACAGGGGAAGTTTCATCTTGACACCTGTCCAACATTCAACCAGAAATTCGTTTTCCAGCCAGGTGGCAGGGGTCCTCGACCCCTGGTGTTGAGATTTTCCTCCTGACACCTGCCTGACACCTGCTGCCCTGATCTCAGGCAGGTGTCAGGAGGAAATGGAAGAGGAGGACACAGAAGAGGGGCACTCTGGAAAGAGTCTGTCAGGGACACACACACACACACACACACACACACACACACACACACATACTCCACTCCTGGGGCAAAGAGGGAGATGCTAAGGAACACATGCAGAAGTCTGAGGAAAAAGTGCCATACCTGAACACACTCCTCATTTATTGGAACTCTCACCCTCTGACATTTCACATTCATGACACTGGAGACAAATCTCCTAAGATCGGGGTAAAACCCATGTGTTCTGTGTGAGAGCTTATCTTCTTCCTAAGTCCCAAATCCTAGATCCTTCTTATCCCTTCTGTCTCCTCAATTTTGGCTGCTAATAAAGTTAAAATGAACAACAACAGCAACAACAAAAGCCACTGGAGCTTTGGGTCATTAGCTAGCATCAATGTTCCAGGGCCTCACCAGATCCTGGTGGGGCCTATAGGCTGGTGATGGGAGCCAAAAAGCAGCAGAGGGGCATAGACTGGCAGACAAAATGCCTAGCTTCTCTTCACCACAGATCCCCAAGAGTCACCAAGTGTATACCTGGGGGCAATGAGTGAGGAGTTAGGTCTCTGACAAGAGTACATTTCCACCGAGAGAAAGAACTCTAAGTGTGGTCCCCTCCTGGCTACAAATCCCCACCCCCTCAGCTCTGCCTATGGTTTGAAGTGGCACCAATGGCTCTACCCACCCCAAGGACC
The DNA here is from genome assembly GCA_004026705.1 of Nesogale talazaci. Classification (NCBI taxonomy): domain Eukaryota; kingdom Metazoa; phylum Chordata; class Mammalia; order Afrosoricida; family Tenrecidae; genus Nesogale; species Nesogale talazaci. Next base: position 25,115 of record PVJH01016032.1, on the reverse strand, counting down.
AGCCCAAGGACAGTCTCAGCCTGGAGATGAGCTAGCTGTGGGCAGTGGCTGCACGGGAGGAAGCAGACCACCTCCTAACCTACTTCTAGAAGAGTATGGGGTTGCTTCACATAAGCTAATTTCACACAAAGACTTGACTTTTGAAACCAAACCATGTTGATAAGTGAGAAGAGAGAGGGAGAGGGAGAGTGAAAGGGAGAGGGAGAGGGAGAATTTCTGAGTGTGCGCACAGCTCCTTGAACTCAAGGCCTAATCTTCCAATAATTGGTTAACACAGTATGTATTAACTAAGAACAAGACTAAACATTGTTTTACGCACAGTGAGAAATTCACTAGGAAGTTTCTAAAAATTGCATATCAAAGTTCCTATTCCTGTTATGAACTCTTTGTACATATGTGGCAGCAACAACTGATCTTTCCATAAATGCTATGGTCTCCTTAAAATTTATTTGAAAGCCAGTGGTATATTTCTATGAAAAAAAAAATTAAATTCTCGTTAAGCAACCATCAATGCCAGAATATGCTGGCACTTAGGGCAACAGTATGAGGACTACAGCCATGATTTTTAGCAATTTTAGAAGTCTGTGATTATTTTCCCAGTTCAACAGCCTCCCTTTGAAGTCAGCTCTTTTTCCCTCCCCACCCCTCCCCATGAAACACAAAGCAACACAGAAATGGAACCTAACTCTTGACATCAAAGGACTCTGGTGGGTGGTTTCCAAACTCGAGGCAAGTCCAAGATGACCCACTGCTACCTCCTTTGACACCCTAACAACTTTCAACATCAAATCCTCTCCCTAGCAAATGAGGCCTTTGCTACTTCTCTGATTATTATTATTGGTTTTGGTCCGTTTTTACCTTTCTTCTTCAGCAGCTTAAAAAAAATAATTTTACTGGGGGCTCATACAACTCTTATCACAATCCATACATATAACCATCAATGCAAAGCGCATTTGTACATTTGTTGGCCATCATCATTCTCAAAGCATTTGCTTTTCTACTTAAACCCTTAGTATCAGCTCATTTTCCCCCTTTCTCCCTTCTTTCATGAACCCTTGAAAATTTATAAATTATTATGTTGTCATATCATACACTGTCCGATGTCTCCCTTCACCCACTTCCCTGTTGTTCGTACCCCAGGGAGGAGGTTATATGTAGAGATCCTTATAATCGGTTCCCCCTTTCTTCTCCATCCTCCTGGTATCTCCACTTCCACCAATGGTCCTGAAGGGATCATCTGTCCTGGATTCCCCATGTTTCCGGTTCCTATCTGTATCAGTGTATATTCTCTGGTCTAACCAGACTTGTAAAATAGAATTGAGATCAACATAGGAAGCATTTAAAAACTAAAAGAAAGTTGAAAATTTCATAGCTGCTACACTGTACTCTGAATGGCTCGTCTCCGCCCGGCGACCCTTCTGTAAGGGGATGTTGCTTCATCTACAGATGGGCTTTGGATCCCCAATCTGTACTCCCCCTCATTTAAAATGATATAATTTTTAGTTCTTTGATGTCTGATCACTAATCCCTTCAACACCTCGTGGTCACACAGGCTGGTGTGCTTCTTCCATGTGGGCTTTGTGGCTTCTGAGCTAGATGGCCGCTTGTTTACCTTCAAGCTTTTAAGACCCCAGATGCTGTATCTTTTGATAGCCGGGCACCATTAGCTTTCTTCATATTTGCTTATGTACACATTTGTCTTCAGCGATCATATCAGGAAGGTGGGCACACAATGGTATGATTTTTGTCCTTTGATACCTGGTAACTGATCCTTTTGACACCTTGTGGTCGCACAGGCTGGCCTTGGGGGCTTTGTTGCTTCTGAGCTCGATGGCTGCTTGTTCACTTTCAAGCTGTTAAGACCCCAGACGCTTTATCTTTGATAGCTGGGCACCATCAGCTTTCTTAAACACTTTTGCACTTATGCACACATTTGTCTTCAGTGATTGTGTCAGGAAGGTGAGCATTATGAGATGTCAATTTAATACAACAAAGTACTTTTTGTTTGTTTTTTTGTTTTGGGGGGCATCACTGCCCTGGTGGTGGGAGTAGGAGGCCCAGCCTTGCTTCTGGAGAGCTGCTGCTGGATTTGAACCTCCAACCCAGTGGGCCGCAGTCTCAAGCACAACCGCTACGCCACCAGGGCTCAGCCAGGACAAAGTACTTTTTACAGCTTTTCTTATACCTAATTTCTGAATATCCACTCAGGTTTAATTATGCTCTAGAGACAGCATCTATTTTTTCTATGGGAAAAGATGTCAAGATCATAGAGATCTCAATGCATCCGCAATGAGACTGTAAAGAATCTATCGATTGATTGTCCAGGAACTTCCAAGTGTGAAGAATCAGCTCTAGCTGTATTCTTCCAAATTGTGAACTGCTGAAAGTAACACTGGATTTGTATGCAAAACTAACTGAGTCACTGCAGTCAAATAAACTGCAACTATAAATATGGTTCAACTTCCTACTACCAAATTACAAAAACAAAAACTAGATTCTGTAAGAGGAAGAACATGAAAATGGGGTCAAAGACTGAGCCCCAGTGGCATAGTGGTTGTGCACGAGACTGTGGCCCACTGGGCTGGCGGTTCAAATCCAGCAGTAGCTCTCCAGAAGCAAGGTTGGGCCTCCTACTCCCACCAGACAGCAGTGATGCCCTCCACAAAAAGAAGAAAATGGGGTCTCAGTTTCTATACCTAGAATGAAACAGGTTTTTTCATCTTTAAAAGAAATTACCATAAGGTGGCTTTTTTCCCTCCAAACTTTTTTCTTTTTTAACCATCTCAATTCTTTTACTTCACCAATATGGTAGTTATACTTCTAGATTATAGCTAGGAAAACAATGTTTTATTTGATTTGGCATTCATTGATTTAACAATAATGTTCTGAGTATGTTATTTGGGACACCTCATATACACACAGTCACTGCCCATGGACAATCAAGAATCTAATATTCAACAACATGGTCTGAAACTGTCTCTCACACCTACATACACTTTTCCACTGTGAAGGCATATACAATGTGATTTAGGACATGTTAACACCACCAGTCAAAGCCTACTGTTTTCTTCTTTTAAAGTTCCTTACTCATTATCTTCCTCCAGTTAAACAATCACCTCAGGAATGTGGCTTTGCTTTTCACATACTTCTGTATCTCTAAATTCTTTCACTGATTAGAAAAGAATGCAAATAATAACTTATAACCAAGCAGAATAGTCATGGTTTACCAACAAAGACTTAAAAATATAAGGGAAAATTCTGGGAGAAATTAGAACTGAGCAATGCAAAAATGTAATAGCACACTGCTTTATTTATCAACCCCCCCCTTCCACTGTTTATTTCTTTTTTTATTTTGTCTTTTTTATTTTACTTTTTATTTCTTTCCCTGACCCTGACCCTAACCAATATTGTCTTTTTTAAATAGCAGTTTCATTAAATGTATAATTCACATACCATACAATTCAATGATTTAAACATATTAAAAAGAGTTGTACAATCTGTACCACAATCATTTTAAAACATGCTCTTCTTTCTTGGACTCCTTTTACTTTTTGTTTGTTTGTTTGTTTTGTTTTTGTTTTTTGGGGCACCACTGCCCTCTGGTGGTGGGAGCAGGAGGCCCAGCCTTTGTGCCTGTGGAAATGGAACTGAACCTCCATCCCAGTGGGCCGCAGTCCCACGCACAACCACTACGCCACTGGGGCTCAGCCCTCTTGGCCTATTACTATCTACCCATTTCAATCCTCTTAGCTCCCCTGCCACGTTGCTGTTGTTGTCAGGGGCATTAAGTTGGCTCCAATTCAGTCAGTGACCTCATGCCCACAGCACAAAACAGTGCTCTGACCAGCCCCAGCCTCCCGAATGCTCCTCCACCTGAGTCCATGGGGGCAACCACAGCATCGATCCGTCTCATTGAGGAACTCCTCTCCTTGGCTGCCCCCCACTTTACTAGACATGACGTCTTTCTCAAGGGACTGGTCTCTCTTGACAACAATGCTTGTAAGATAAAGTCTTTCCATTGCTGCCTCCAAGGAGCACTCAGGCTTTGCTTCTTCCAAGTTATATTTCTTCTCCTTTCAGCAGCTCATGGCGCATTCAACATTCTTCCCCAGCAACACAATTCAGATGCATCAATGTTTCTTCAGTCATCTTTATTCAATGTCCAACTTTCACATGCTTATGAAGCAAAGGAAAATCCATGGCGTGGGTCAGAGACACCTTAGTCCTCAAGGTAGCATCCTTGGTTTTCAATACTATAAAGAGATCTTGTGGAGCAGATTTACCTAATGCAACTCACCGTTTGACCTCGAATGCTGCTTCCGTGAGCATTGATTATGGATCCAAGCCAGGCAAAAGCCTTGACAACTTTTATCTTTTCCTAATTTATTATGATATCACCTATTAGTACTGTTGTCAGGATTTTGATCTTCTTTATGGGAGGCTGCAATCCTTCATCTTCATCAGTAACTGTTTCAAGTTATCACTTTCAGCAAGCAAGGTAGTGTGTCATATGCATATCACAGGTTGCTAATGAGCCTTCCTTATTAACAACTGATGCTGGTAATTAATATCTAGAACAGTGGTTCTCAACCTGTGGGTCCCTACCCCTTTAAGGGATGTACGACCCATTCACAACAGTAGCAAGATTAGTTATGAAGTAGCCATGAAAATAACCACAACATGAGGAACTGTATTAAACAGTCATAGCATTAGGATGAGAACCACAGGTCGAGAGTCTTAAAAGTTTGCAAATAGGTATCTAAGATACAAACATTAGTCTCTACCCATCAGAAGCAAAAGAGAAGACAAATGAGAAGAAACTATTCCACAAGAGAAAGAGATTATATGAACCACCTCTTCAAGACTGAAAATAACAGAACAAGATGATGTCCAAGCTATCACTACTAACCAATCTAGGCAGAAATTGTTAGTGCATTTATATGATATGGGGGTGGGGATTTAAAACCCTAAAAGAAGGGGGGAATTTATTGGAGCAATAGAGACTAAAGGAACCCCCAAACCTGATCATCCTAAAAGACCCTTGGAACTTGGAACTGAAGCCCTTCCTAGAGGTCACCTTTCAGACAAATAAAACGAGCAATATTCCCCAGAAGCAGCAGGCCTCTTTGAACAATCAATAAGACTCATTGGCATTCTACACAAAATCAAATCTGAGAAAACATGGAAGAGAAGTCAAATCAATGAAAATAGAAAAAGCAGAATGAAAATGAGAATACTGAAATTTTATCAAAATTATCATCAATAGCATGGGTCAATTTGTATAAAAATTCATCAGTGGGAACTCATTTTGCTATGCAAGCTTTCCTCTGAAACATAGTAAAAATTTTTTCAAAACAAGAAGTTTTTTTGTTGTTGTTTTTTTTGTCATTACGGTACTTGCACAATGGCAAGAGCAAAGGATGGAGAGTTGAGCTGACTGGGGTGTGACGGTCACTTCTTCCTTGCACTGCAGTCTGACGTTGTTACTCTTTTGGCCTGACTTTGTACAATTCCTGAGGGTTCCTAGCTCTCTGGCCTTTGGAAATGACAGAAACATCTCAGTTCCATCATCTGGAATGACAGTCGGTACCTGCCTATAGTTGGTGATTAAAAATTAACTACATTGAGGCATGAAGGAGGCAGGTTCTTGAATGAGGTTACGTGTTCAGGCAATATTAGCAGCAATTATTATTACTAGAATTAGTATTCTTTAAATCCACTATGGCCAGAAAATTCCCTGGGTACTGTACATAGACTATTTTGGTTTCATAGGCATGCTTTCCTAAATCATGAGTGCTAATTATCAAATAGTGTGAGAGAAAGTTAGAGAAAATTAAACACAGCCTCCTAATCAAGGAGAACCTGCTGGCAGACAAGGAGCATTTCTCAGAGCTCAAAGAGACTGCCCCTCACTCTAATTCGTATTTTTCTTTTCTGAAACTACATCAAACTGTCCATTAAAAATAGCTACTGGGTTGTGCCCCGGTGGCGTAGTGGTTGTGCGCAGGACTGCAGCCCACGGGGTTAGCGGTTCAAATCCAGCAGCAGCTCTCCGGGAGCAAGGCTGACCCTCCAACTCCCACCAGAGGGTGTTGATGGCCCCCCAAAATTTTAAAAAGTAATAAAAATAGCTACTACTGTTTAACAAACCAGACTATTTGGTTATGGCCCAGACCTACTGAATCAGAAGATCTGTGGGTGGAGCCAAGCAATCTGGTTTAGAAAGAAGCTCAATTTTAAGAACCACGGCTACCAGTCTTAAGGACTGGCAATAGCAACAACTTATTTGCAGGTTTTAGGAGGCATGAGCATTGCCTTAAACTTTTACAATAGATATTTAACATTAGTCCCTTCTAAAGTCACTGCTTCCAACTCGTTTATGTGTCCAGCAGGCAAAATTACTCAACAGCTATCCAATGGCCATGAACACAGAGGAAACAGACCTTCTTTTCGATCCCCTGAGAGTTATCACTGCATCCTCAGCTTGGAGACTTACATTTCCTTCCACTAGCAAAGCAAAGCAAAGCAAAGAGAATGGTGTGATTGATTCAGTGGAGCACTGACGTTGTTGATCTTTTTTTAAAAAAATCACTTTATTTGGGGCCCATACAACTCTTATCACAAGCCATACATACATCCCTTGTGTCATGCACACTGATTTTATAGCGTTTATTTCAGTGTAAGCAAAGGCTAGCTGTGCTGTGAGTAAATTAAGCTTCCCAAGCACATGATGAAACAAAGATAAAAATGTGATAGCTTGGGTGTCTTCCATGTGGTAACCAAGCACATTATAACAAACAAGGTGTGTCCAAGGTGGGACTCCAGAGCCTTTTCTGCTCCAAATCCATTTATGAATTAATAATTTAGCAAATTCATACTCCATTATCTTTTTATGCAATGTTAAAGACTAAATTTATAGAACAACTAGCCAATGCAGGAGAACATATTCCCTCTATAAATTTCCAGTTAGACTGAATCTCTATGGGGAAAGTACACTGCATGGATTTCTCCAGGTTCCAAACATCCTAATTAGCATTCCTTCCTTAAACTTTTCCTCTTGACCCAAAAGCATCTGTAGACAATGGGACATCCCCTCACAGAAAGGTCACAAGGAAGGGATGAGTCAACCATGGCACAGTATAGCACCAATGAAACACACAATATTCCTCTGGTTCCTTGAGGCTTCCCCACTCCCCACTATCACGACTCCAGTCCTGCCTTCCATTGTGGGCTAGACGATGTACACAGGTACAGATATAATATTAGAGCTCACTACATACAGAATCCAGGAACAGGAATGGGAGTAGGGATAACAAGAGGGTAGGGGAAGGTGGGGAAAGGAGTGAGGGAAGGGGAAACAGACAGAAATGAACAACACATAAACACACCCACACCCACGGGAGGGGGGGAAAGATAGTGAACAGCGGGAACCACGGAGGAAAGGAAACAGCAGTCAATGTAAAATAGGAAAATAATAATTCCAAGGTGTCACGAGGGGAGGGCAGGGGGGTGGAAGAGGAGTTGATACTAAGGGCTCAAGTAGAAAGAAAATAATGAGGGCAACATATGTACAGATATGCTTTATACAACTGATGAATGAATTATTATAAGAGCTGTATCCTTTTTTCAAAAAAAATTTTTTTTATTTAAAGTTATTTTTTTATTTTAGGCATCACTCCCCTCAGGTGGTGGGAGTAGGAGGCCCAGCCTTTGCTCCTGGGAGCTGGAATTGAACCTCCATCCCAGTGGGCCGCAGTCCCATGCACAACCACTACGCCACCGGGGCTCAGCCCAAGAGCTGTATCCTTTTAATAATTTTTTTTTTCCTCTTGAAAACAGCTTCTTGGTGATGGATCAAATTCTAATTCTGGGCCTTTAGATAGATAAGAAAAAGAATCTCTAATCTTTGCTAACTAGGATAGTGCTTAAAAACAAAAACAGGCTGAGCCACAGGTGGCGTAGTGGTTGTGCGCAGGACTGCAGCCCACTGGGATGGAGGTTCAATTCCAGCAGCTGCTCCACAGGAGCAAAGGCTGGGCCTCCTACTCCCACCACCAGAAGGAAGTGATTGCCCCCCCCAAAAAAATAAAAGCACTTCTTTCTTGCTGCTTCTCAGAACAAGGCAAAAATTAATTCACAGATTTCAAAACCTTACGTGCGATTTCTCATTTTGCTCTTTCACAAACTTATAGAAAAATTAAACAGAGTTACACATGATCATAATAACAATAACCAGTTATATTTGACCTTTCAACTGGTAATGAGGAGTCTAAGGGTGACATGTTAGACTGCAACAGTTCAAAATCGCCAGTGAGAGGTTCTCCATAGGAGAAAGACCTGCTTCCTACTCCCATAAAGAATTATTCTGGGGAGAGAAAAAACAGGGGGTTGAAAGTAAAATGACAATGGAGGGATCATGGCACTAATCCACCAAGGGGAAGAGGACTGGTCTTGTCGCCACAAAATCTGGAGTGGGCATGCAGACCGTACCATGATACACCAAACCATGAGAACAGCATGGTCACATGGAAGAATGCATGAGAAGCGAGAACTACAGGGCTGGCCTCAACCCCATCTCTGCCACACCCACATGGACGCAGGCTAGGAGAGAGAAAGAAAGAGCCGGACAGGTCCCCAGGCTAGCCCAAGATGCTCAGAGAACTACACCCCTGCGGGGAGCTAACGGGACACTGGGGACACTGGGCAACCGACAATAGCATGTGCTACGCTGTCCCCTTACTGCAGCAAGCTGCAACAAAGAACATTTCTGGGATCATATGGTGGGGAAGCAGCATGATCTAAACCACCCAAAACAGAGCGAATCAAGAATGGCGCATACCTGGATAAACTATCAGGAGGAGAAAACAACAGGACCAATGGTTCCAGTTCCGGGGAACATGGGAGAAAGGGAGGTGGGAAGAAGAAAGTGGTGCTAACAAACTCAGGGACAAGGGAACAACAAGTGATCCAAAATTGGTAGTGAGAAGGGTGTAAGAGGCCTGGAAGGGCTTAAACCAAGGGTAAGGCAACCGAGAAGAAATACTGAAACCCAAATGAAGGCTGAACATGATAGCGGGACAGGAGGAAAGTAAAAGGAAATAGAGGAGGGGCTGAGCCCCAGTGACATAGTGGTTGTGCACGGGACTGCAGCCCACTGGGATGAAGGTTCAATTCCAGCAGTGGGGCTGGGCCTCCTACTCCCACCACCGGAGAACAGTGATGCTGACCACCCCCCCCAAAAAAAAAAAAGGAAATAGAGAAAAGAACTAGGAGGCAAAGGGCATTCATATATAGAGGTCTAAAATATAGTCATATACATGTATAAATTATTCTATATGATGATATGTTTACATAGATGAATTATTTATATATGATGGGGAAATAGATCTATGTGCATATATTTATAAGTTTAGTACTAAGGTAGCAGGTAAACATTGGACCTCCACTCAAGTACTCCTTCAATGCAAGAACTCTTTGTTCTATAAAACTGGCATCCCATGATGTTCACTTTCCCAGCACAATCACTGAAGACAAATGTATGAATAAGCTATAGTGATGAAGAAAGCTGATGGTGCCCAGCTATCAAAAGATATAGCACCTGAGGTCTTAAAGACTTGAAAATAAACAAGCGGCCATATAGCTGAGAAGCAATAAAGTCCACAAAGAAGAAGCACACCAGCCTGTGTGACCATGAGGTGTTGAAGGGATCAAGCTTAAGGCATCAAAGAAGAAAAAAATCATATCATTCTTTTCTTACCTTCTCAATACAATCGCTGATGGCAAATGTGTGCATAAGCAAATGTGATAAAGAAAACTGATGATGCCCAGATGAAAACGCATCTGGGGTCTTAAAAGCTTGAAGGTAAACAAGCAGCCATCTAGCTCAAAAGCAACAAAGGCCACATTGAAGAAGCACATCAGCCTGTGTGATCATGAAAGTGTGGAAGGGCTTAGGTATCAGGCATCAAAGAACAAAAATCATATCACTGTGAATGAGGGGGAATGCAGAGTGGGGATCCAAAGCCCATTCGTGGGCAACTGGACAGCCCCTTACAGAAGGGTCACAGGGAGGAGATAAACCAGTCAGGGTGCAGTGTAGCAACAATGAGACATACAACTTTCCTCCAGTTCTTAAAGATTTCCTCCCTCCCACTATCATGATCCCAATTCTACCCTATAAATCCGGCTAGACCAGAGGAAGTACACTAGTATAGACAGGAACTGGAAACACAGGGAATCCAGGACCGATGAACCCCTCAGGACCAGTGGTGAGAGTGGCAATACCAGGAGGGTGGAGCCAAGGTAGGGTAAAAAAGGGAATCCAATTACAAGGATCTACCTATAACCTCCTCTCTGGAGGAGACAACATAAAAATGGGTGAAGAGACGTCAGACAGGGTAAAATATGACAAAATAATAATAATTAATTAATTATCAAGGGTTCATGAGGGAGGGGATGTGGGGAGGGAGGGGAAAACAAGGAGCTGATACCATGGACTAAGTAGAAAGCAAATGTTTTGAGAATGATGATGGCAACAAATGTACAAATGTGCTTGACAAAATAGATGTATGGATGGATTGTGATAAGCATTGTATGAGCCCCCAATAAAATGATTTAAAAAAAATTAGTGTCTGGGAAACCCACAGGGAGAGTTCTACCCTGTCATTTAGGGGTCACTGTTAGTCAGCTTTGAATCAATGGAAATCCATACAATTTAGTGCCATAGGAGACCTGATATAAATAAGTACTGCAAAGTAGGGTTAGGATTAAGGTTAGAATAAAAAACAATAAATAAGTACTGCAAATAATAAAAGAGCCATCGGTTTTGCATTTCAGATTAATTTCTGGGTAAAAACTTAACTACGTGAAGTCAGCAGTGCTTTTAATAACAGACAATATTTTAGCACCATATTTAAAATTCTGCTAAAGACTAATATATGAAAGATTCTGTCTTGTTTACCTAGAATCCATCTTTTGCAAGGTAAATAAATGGGTAAAGGGATGTGCAGAGGCCGCAAACATGAATGTATTAGCTAAACTTATTTGTAAAGTATTATGCAGCACGATGAGTAAAAAGGAAAATAATCTTGCCAGAACAATTAGTTTAAGGGCAGGATTAATCATACTAGTGAAATATAGCAAACTAAAAAATATATATATTTGAAATAAGGCCAGAAACTTCTGTTCACCAACAAAACAGGTTTAAATTAATCCATCTATTTGAAACCTGATTAATGTAAATTCTGGTAGATATAACATACCAAAACAAAACTCACTATACTGAAACTATTCTAACTCATAGTGGCCCTATGAAGCCAGGTGGATCTGCCGTGGGCTTTTGAGGCTGTAAATCTTTAGGGAACAGGAAGCCACATTTTTCTCCTGAGGAGTGAGTAGTGGTTTCAAACTGCTGACCTGGGAGTAACCTGCTCACCTGGGGGATAGTAGCCCAATCCATAAACAGCTACGTCTTAAATATAGCAGAAAGCGATACTGAAATTTTTTCTAGATTAAAATTAATTATTTTTAATATTTGCAAGTATTAACTGAATAGTAAATTGAGCATTCATTTAAAAGTCCCACAAATGTTTCCATTAATTGGTTACACATAAACTTTCAATATAGACCATGCCCAGAATCATCTCATGGGTAACCAGTCCATGCTTCTTCATAGTTGCATAATCATTTGACCTTCCTCCATCATGGGGACTGTTGTAAATAATATGAGTGATAAGATAAAGAAAGGTGAGGAGATTCTCTTGCCAGGTCTAAACATGTCACGTTGCTCGGAGACACAGCCCCTCCTTCTAATTCACTTACTGAGTGGGGCCCTGGTGGCATAGTGGGTTATGCACTCGGCTGCTAACCACAAGGTCGGCAGATTGAAATCCCACCCAGTCTGTAGGAGAAAGATGAGGCTTTCTACCCCTCAGAAACCCACAAGGGCAGTTCTACCCTGTCCGACAGGGTCACTATGAGTCAGAGTCAACCTCAAGAAAGATACAAAACCAACTGCTTGCTATCTGTTTCTCCTTAAAAATGATCAACACTTCAAGTGAAGGACACTATTCTACAAAAATGGACATCTATAATACAAGGCTTTTTCAGATTACAAATTTTATCTTTAAGTTGGCTTTGCATTAAATTAAAAGTTAGGAACAGTTCATATCTATAAGTCTTCCTTAGTATATAATATGTCTTTCCATGCATTAGAAAATTCTTTCAGATACACTGAAGCATCTTTGGCTGAGCCCCGGTGGCGTAGTGGTTGTGCGTGGGACTGTGGCCCACTGGGATGGAGGTTCAATTCCAGCTCCACAGGAACAAAGGCTGGGCCTCCTACTCCCACCACGAGGGCAGTGATGCCCAAAAAAAAACAAAAAAAATAATAAAAAAGCATCTTTGACATGATACATTAAAACTATCTTATTGGGCTGAGCCCCGGTGGCATAGTGGTTGTGTGCGGGACTGCGGCTCACTGGGACGGAGGTTCAATTCCAGCAGTGGGGCTGGGCCTCCTACTCCCACGACCAGAGAGCAGTGATGCCCCAAAAAAAACAAAAACTATCTTATTATTTTGATGTACCTCATAAAACATTTTGATTATTACAAGCCATAGTATGCAACTCAACTTTCTAATGAATGGATTTCATGGTACTGGGAAAGGGTGATTCATAACCATGGGATGTACATCAATCAGAGAGTCGTAACTTCTGGACCACACTTATTTCACATACTTAATTTACATTCCATATGGTTGGCCACCTGTAAAACTGTTCCCCAATGCTTTCATTGAAACAGAATAAGATACATGGTGTAACATTCCTTTTATCATCATTTGGTTCAAATTTGGGAAAAACCACATGAAAATTGAACTTTCAGATTAAATAACACAAACTTGGTATGATAGTCTAACCTATTTGGGGAAAGGCAACTGTTCTTCACTTGAAAACACAATCATTACAGTTAATCTGTAATTTCTACACATAAAAGAATGGCAGATAAAAAGTTAAGTTCTGACACATCTAAATTTTGTCTCAAAGATTTTAGTACACAATTTATATAACTATCAGAAAGGCTACTTTTAGTTGATATAAAAAGAAAGAAAGAGACCTAAGTACTGGGATGACATTGATAGAGAGTTAACTATGACACGATCCAGCTATTCCTCTGGCTAAAGTGGTCCTTCATTTAATAAGAGTTCATTTTAAATTCTGACCTACATAAGACTTTAGAAACAAATAGGTTAATTTGATTATGATCACAGCCAGTTAGATTAGCAATTACCTACTAGCTGCTCTAAAAAGTTTATTTTCTTAATTTTTAACTCTGTTGTAATAGAATTACATTTTCAAAGATTTGTCATTTTATTTATTTATTTTTAAAAGGAGGCTGCATGTTGGAAGCAAATTAGGAATTGGATACTTTCTGCCTGATGCTAGACTCGCCATGCTTAGACGTGGAGGATAGCTAGAAGGGTGGAATGATTGGACATGAGCAAGCTCACTGTGAGAATATTCTCATTCCTATGGTGGGCCCATAGTCCTGTTATCAAACAGCTCAATCAGTGTGTTGAGATTTTTAGCAGAAGCAATTCCCTTCTGCCCAGTCACTGAGCTTTTGTCCATGTAAAATATGCATAGCAACAACAACAAAAACCTCTCGCTGCCATCAAATCAGTGCCAACTCATACTGATCCTTTGGGACAGGGTCAAGCTGTCCGTGGGTTTCCAAGACTGCTACTCTTTGGGGAGTAAAAAGCCTTTTCTTCCTCCCAAGGAGTGTCTGTTAGCAAGTCAGGGTAACTGTGCACTAGAGACTCTGCTATCAGCAAGTCAGGGCTCCGGTGGTGTAGTGGATACGCTCTGGGCTGCAAAGCTCAAGGTCAATAGTGTAAAGCCAGTTATTCCATGAGAGAAGGTAAGCCTTCCGCTGTCTGTGAAGAATTACAGTCTCAGAAACCCAAAAAGGTAGGGCTACCCTATCCTACAGGGCAGCAGTTCTCAACCTGTAGGTTGTCCCCCCTTTGAGGGTTGCCTGATGCATGACAGTAGCAAAATTACAGTGATGAAGTAGCAACAAAAATAAGTGCATGGTTGGGAGGTCACCACCACATGATGGTTACGGCATGAGGAATGTTGAGACCACTACTCGAGGGTCATGCTGAGTCAGAATCAACGAGGTGGCAGTGAGTTCCTTTGCTGTGCCCCAGTAGGTCACCCAAAGTATCTGTTCTCTGTCAAGGAGACAACTTCCCTCCCTTGCTCTTCCACTTACTCTCTGCTGGTGACTGTCAGTATTCCTGCTTCCAAACTGGAACCAGGGCAGCGACGCTCCAGAAAACATGTGAGAACTCTCTGGGCATCCATAGCCTACTTTCCAGAGGCCAGGTTCCCCAGCTGGACTGCTAGTAGTGACCAGGAAGAATGAATCCAGCACACACTGTACTTCCCCTGGTATTACCTCAGACAGGAGAAAACCCTTGTACAGCCCTTGACACCCAAGTTCCACATCCAGAATTTCCCCTGCCCTAGTCTGTGGGAAAGAGTTTTCACGCATGTGTGTATGCATGCTAACTCCAAAGCAAGCAAGAAACTAGGACAAGGGCAGGAACCCTGACCAATCACCGGCCCAGAGACGGAGGTGGGGGACTGTCTGTTACACAGAGGGAACTGCACCACCTATAAAAGACCTGTGTAGACATAATTCACATGAAGATCAATGTGCTCGGTAGACTTTCACCCACGCAGAATAATAGTCATAAATAAGTCTATCGTACAAAAAAAAAATCATCATAAAGCAGAGGGTCTCCACTTTTTTGTTTTGTTTTCTTTGTTTGTTTTTTGGGAATCACTGCCCTCTGGTGGTCATGGGAGCTACCCAGCCTTGCTCCCTGAGAGCTGCTGCTGGATTTGAACCACCAAGCCAATGGACCACAGTCCCGCACTCAATCATTATGCCACTGGGGCTCAGCCGGGTCTGAAACTTTTTATCTACTTGTCCATACGTGGGAAGATCAGGGTTCAGCTTCTAGCAGGAAATTCCTACAAAAGTGATTCTCAGCTGGAAAGTGGATGACAGGCCAGCATGTAACAGAATTTGGGGGAAATGATTTCATCAATGAAGAGTGTATTGTCTATCTCTCAAGAGATTCTGATATGCTGTGTCAGTCTGGGTAGACTAGAGGAACAAATTTCATAGACATGCATATGAATATAAGGAAAGGGTTTATATACAGAAGAAATGGAACACTGAGAAAGTATCCCAAACCAGTCCAGTTCAAAGTCACAAGTCAGATATTAACCCATATAACCAAAATCAGTCTATAAAGTCTCCTTCTGACTCACGAAGTCACAGGTCAGTGGGTGCAGAATCCCAGCTCTGGCAGGGGTCTCCCGCCAGGCTCCTCACTTCCAGGGTTCATGGTCCATCAACAGCACCCAGTGGTGGCAGAAGCAACTCATCACTGGCAGAGGCCTCCATGTGGCCGCCCCAGCTTCACAGGTCTGGCTTCCATCAGGGCAAAGCCGGATGGTCTCTCCGCTGGCTCCTCCAGCTTCTTGGATGCTGCCATCTTGTCTTGCCCGTGATTCATCATCTCTAAGACTCACTCCCAACAACTGGGTAAGATAATTTCTCATCTTCACGAGGGAACTATCGCGAGATTTCCCAGAAGTCTCAGGAGAAAGCCATGCCCACACGGAGGCCTCATTGGCTACTCACTGGCTATCTCCAGATTAACAGACTAGACTCCACCCCTACATTTCAATCATAAAATTAACATAAGCACATGACTGCCACATATGCCTTTGGGAAAAAGAATCATTTTCATATAGGGTGAATAGGTATGTTACATTATTGCAGTTGTCCTCTATTACATTATGTTTTAAATAGAATTTGCTTATGATATGACTACACTTTAAAGTTATTAGAGAATGATAATTTTCCAAGTTCCGAAAACAGATATATAACATTATCTGTCTCAAATGCTAGGACTCTCAATAAAAGAAACAAAAATGTGACTAATATTCATTGGTTAAGCCCTGCGTGTTTATCTGATATTTGTAGAAGAGCTATCCTCCCAGTGGGTCCAACACTGTTGTCGTCAGCAGTTCTAAATCAGAGGGACCTATGTTCAGCAGAACAGAACACGGGTTGATGTGATGCCACTCTCACATTCATGTTCCAGTCCATTGTTGCAGACATGTGTCTGTCCACCTCATCGAACAACTTTTCTGTCCTTCTGTCTGTCTACCAAGCATGGGGTAATTTTCCAGAGACTGATCTCTCCTGAGAATATGTCCATAGTATATAAGAGGCAAAGCCTCTTCATTGTCATTTCTAAGGAGCATTCTTGCTGTAATTCTTCTAAGATAGATCTTTGTTATTCTGGCAGATCATGGGATTTTAAGTATTCTTCACCTCCACCCTCATTCAAATGCATCAATGATTCTTTGGTGCTCCTTATTCATTGTCCAACTTTTACATACTATGAAGTAACTAAAAATACCATGATGATTTGGGTCAGGTGCACCTTAGTCCTCAAAAGCACAATCTTGTTCCTACACATTAAAGAGATTTCATGCAGCAGATTTTGCCAGTGCAATATGCTATTTGGTTTCTTGAATGCAGTTTTTATGAGCACTGGTTAAGGATATAAGTAAATTGAAATCTTGGACAATCTCAAGCTGTTCTCTGCTTATCATGATGTCATCAAGTAACCATGTTGTAAGGCATTTTTATTTCTTTTTCTTTTCTTTTCTTTTTTTTTTTTTGGCATCACTGCCCTGGTGGCGGTAGAAGCCCAGTCTTGCTCCTAGAGAGCTGCTACTGGATTTCAACTGCCAACCCTGTGGGCCGCAGTCCCGCACACAATCACTATGCCAGCAGGACTCAGTCTATTTCTTTACATTCAGCTGTAATCCAATACTGAAGGCTGTAGTCTTTGATCTTCATCAATAGG
This sequence comes from Nesogale talazaci, assembly GCA_004026705.1. Lineage (NCBI taxonomy): Eukaryota > Metazoa > Chordata > Mammalia > Afrosoricida > Tenrecidae > Nesogale > Nesogale talazaci. Next base: position 8,152 of record PVJH01016032.1, on the reverse strand, counting down.
TGCTTCAAGTCCTCTTCACTTTCAGCAGGTCGAATTTAGCCAACATATATAGGGCAAGTTGTTACTGAATTTTCTTACAATCCTGATGCTGCATAATGCAGCTTCTCAGATTGACTCAGCATAGATTGAAATAGTATGACCAAAGGATATAATTCTGACTTTAACCTTCCCTGATTTGAAACCACACAGTATCCGTTGTTCTAGCCTAATTACTGATTCTTAGTTTATGTGTAGGTTCTGCATGTAAACAATTAAGTGTTTCTTGAATTTCCATTCTTGACAATGTTACTCATAATTGGTTATGATCCATACAGTCAAACTTAAACATCTTTTTAGTATTCTGTTTTCAGCCAAAATCAATCTGACATTAGCAATGATACCTTAATTCCACTTCCTTTTCTGAATTCCACGCTATTTTCTATCCTGAATTTGTTACAATTCTCTGCCTATGCACTGCTACATTTTGAAGCTATTTTCCACTTACCTGTGAGATTAATGATGCCATTTATAAGAGTTACATAATCTGGTGTCAGTTTGAGGATTAAGAGTGAAGGGGTGGAGGCTAGCCTGTCAATCATGCCATAGCTAATGAGACCTCTTTGTGGACATGGCATTCTCCTGAGCACTCTCAGAACTCCGGTATTCCTCCTTCAAGGCAGGAGACTCTGTTCACTCCCTGGTAGACATGCCCGCTGACAAGACACACAGAATCATGCTAGTTCTCAGAACTAGAGGACCACATCGAGACCCGTCAATGGCGAGATGCTTACAACGTCACTGGATCCACAAGACTTCCCACACACTGGCCTGTGTTTCGCAAATCTGAAGAGGGCTTTATAGACTGATATCAGACACATGGGCTAATATTAGACATGTGAGCTTGATCTGGCCTTGGCTGGGATGTTTTCTCAATATTCAATTGCTCTTGTATATAACGCTCTTTCCTCTACCCATATGCAATTTTTTTTCTCTAGTCCACCCAGACTAAAACACATCAATAGATTATTTCTATATTATATTTGAACTCCTTTCTTTGCAAGTGGCCCGATATATATCTCTTGGTCAGTTAGCTGTCTTCCATATTTCTTGGTATAGACAAAATAGCGCTTTCAGTGTTGCATCTGTTTACTGAAACATCTCAACAGGTAGTCTGTCCACCCGTGCATCTTTGTTTTTGCCGATGCCTTCAGTGTATCTAGAGCTTCTTCCTTCATTACTATTGGCTCTTGATCATATGCCACTTCCTAAAATGCTTGAGTCCTGACCAATTTTTTAGGGTACCATGACTCTGGGTATTCATTCCATCTTCTCTCAATGCTTCCTGCATAGTATAAGATTTTGCTCATAGAATCTTTCAGTAATGCCTCTCCAGCTTGGATTTTTCTCCAGTTCTTTCAGCTTGAGAAGTGCCACCCAGGTTCTTACCTTTTGATTTCCTAAATGAAGAGCACCACACACCTCATTGCAATACTTCACTTTGTCTTCCTGAACTGTCCTTTGAAATCTTCTGTTCAGCTTTCCTACATCACTCTTTCCATTCGTATTGGCTACTGTACATCTAAAAACATGCTGCAGAGTCTCTTTTCACATCCATTTTGGTCTTTTCTTTCTTCCCTATCTTTGAAGTTATATTTTGCTTTGAGTATGAAATCCTTGATGTCATCCCATAATTCATTCTGGTCTAAAGTAATTAGTATTCAATCAGTACTATCTATTCTGGAAATTGTTTCTCAATTTGGATAGGATATATTCAAGGTCATACTTTGACTCTTCTTTTAATTTATCTTCAACTTGAACTTACATAGGAGCAATTGAGGATGTGTAACATAATGAACCCTTGTCCATGTTCTGAATAATGATATTGAGCTTCTTCATCAACTTTTACACCAGTTAGTCAATTTGATTCTTGCTTATTTCCATCAAGTGAGATTCACTTATCTATATAGTTGCCATGTATGTGGCTGAAATAAAATTCATTACTATGAGGACATTGATATTGCAAAATTTTGTCTAAAAGGGTATTCCCACTGAGTAGGTCATTGGTCTTGTAAATTTCCATCATGCAATTTACAGCTTTGTTTCTATCACCAAGGACACATTTTGCAAGTACTGCTATGTCTCTGTTTCCAACTTTAGTATTCCAATTATCAGTAGTTAACAGTGCATCTTAATTGCATGTTTGATCAATTTCAGACTGCAGATGTTGGGAAAAACTTTCAATTTCTTCACCTTTGGCTTAAGTGGTTGTAGTGAAAATTTGAGTAAGAGTGATTAACATATCTATAGGCATGTGAATTTCAATAACTATATTGTATGTAAAGGTTGCAGATATTTAAGAGGGTTTGTGTTATACTTCAAAGAAATCCATACACCACAGATAAATATTAATTTAAGAACTATAATGATTCATTGCTTCACCAAGAAATGTATACAGAAGTTCCAATGCTTGCATCTTACCAAGTATACTAGGAAAAGTGACATAAAAATCTATTTTTAATGGGAAGCTGATATCAAGGGCTCAAATGGAAAAGTGGATATTTGGAGAATGATAATGGCAGTAGACATGTCAAGATGCTTGGCACAGTATATGTATTTATGTATTGTAAAAAATGGGGCTGAGCCCCGGTGGCGTAGTGGTTGAGTGCAGAAATGCAGTCCATTGGCTTAGCGGTTCAAATCCAGCAGCAGCATGGCTGGACCTCTCACTCCCACCAGAGGGTAGTGATGCTCAAAAACAAAACAAAACAAAAAAACAACAACAACAAAAAATGATGTACAAGTCCCCAATAAAGTGATTTTTAATAATAAAAAATATTATAAGCAAAAAATATATTTTTATTCTCATTTAAAACTGATACTTTTTGAATTCTGAAGCAGTAATTTTACTGAGCAGTGCCTCTTACTCATACCCTAACATGTAAATATTTACAGTTTTCTTAAATGGCTCAGACTTTTTCAAGTCAGTAATCACCGGTTTTGCTGTCACCGAACACACTGTAATCACTATGTGCTAATGATTTCCCCACCTCTGCCATTACCCACCACATCATTACAGAGACTTGAAATGCAAATGAAATGGCCTGATACTTAAAATTTTCAGTGGGCTGAGCCCCAGTGGCATAGTGGTTGTGCGTGGGACTGCGGCCCACTGGGATGGAGGTTCGATTCCGGCAGTGGGGCTGGGCCTCCTACTCCCACCACCAGAGAGCAGCGATGCCCCCCCCCCAAAAAAAAAAATTTCAAGTGATGGTTAAAAGTTGTACTTTAAAGCTATATAGTCAACAACTGTTCAAAATTTTAACTCTGTAAAAGAATTCCTCGTGAAAGAAATGTAAACTGACCTTCATGAGATGCTGATTGATCCACTTTGTAAACGTTTTCTTTTGGACTTTGTCCCGTTCATCTAAAAAAGGAGTGAAAATGACATAGTATATAGTTAGTGAAGAATTTATTAGTGATTATGCATATCAACAAAAATAGAGTATTTAAAGATATTGCTGAGTACATTTTAATTTTCTTTTTAAAGTGTGGCAGTTTAAAGTTATCTGTAAGAAAGAGTTAAAGATCTCTTTGTCAGAGTCCGCCACACCTCCACAGAACCGGCTTCTCTAACCTTCTGGCTACAGGAGGGCCCTTGCGCCAGAACTAACGAAGGCACTTTAACAAACGCCCACTGTGTTTGCGCTTCACGAGACAGGTACTGTCATTTCCATTTCACAAAAGAAGAAATTGGTCTACTGCTACTCAACATGGCCTTTATAGTTTTGATAAAAGGCATGCTTTAAAATTACACCTGCTGGCTTGAAGTGGAGCCCTGATGAAATTAGTAGCCATGCTGCTTCTTTCTAGTTTGCCTGGAAGAAACACCCCATTTAGATCCTCATTATGGAGAGTAACTACACCTCACTGTAGTTCTGGTGCAGAGAAGGCATGGGAATCACAGTCTTCCCTCACCAAGAACTCACATTCACAACCACATTACTTCTTTCCTTCCCACTTCAAGGCAGCAACTCCCTGCTTACTTATTCTCTCCCCCCACCCCCCACTCCCTCCTTTCAATACCTGGGCCTACCTCTTACTCCTTCCTCTCCACACAAAATCCAGACTTCGAGGGAAAACATGCCTCACTTTTTCCCTTCAACTTTTCCTCCTCAATTCACCTCTGCTCCCTTCTATTAAATTAGAGCTAGGTTTTTTTTTAAACTGCTTATTTTATTAGAAATTTCTGTGCCTTCTACAAAAATATTTACGATTTCCAAAACAAAATAAACATAATAACAAATATAAGAACAAATCAAATGGAAGAAAAGTATGCAACATGTGGCAGAGGATGCTACTCAGACTCACTGCCACTGAGTCAAGTCTGACTGCGGGCAGCATGACAGAGCGAGGTCCGTCTACCCAGGAGGTTTCTGAGATAAGCAGAAAGTCTCATCTTTCTCCTGAGGGGCAGAGGAAGGTTTTGAACTGCCGAATTTGAGATCAGCAACTGTACATGTCACCACTCAGCCAGTAGAGTTCCTTAAGGAAAGTATAAGGGCAAATCAAGTGGGGAAAAGCATGCAACATGAGACAGAGGATAATTAACATTTTTAAGGCACTTAGAAATAAAAAAAGGTGGGCACCTGAATATATAAATGGACCAAAAAATACATTTTTAATCAAATAAAGCCTCTCTCTCTCTCTCTCTCTCTCTCTCTCTCTCAGAGTTACTAGTGCACCTTGAGGATCCCAGCCCAACATATAACCACCACCCCACTAGAGCTCCTTTCAACCTCACCAGAAAATCAAAATGCAAATAACACAGATGAAGCAGCTTCACTTATCCAACTGCCAAGAGTTTGTGGGAAATAACATTTGAAGTCTGACAATACTACAAACAACCTTGCACAGTGTCACTGGAAGTGTAATTTATTTTAAATCCTTAGAACTATGTTCAATACAGTAGCAAATAGTCCCATGTAACTAACAAATTTAAACCAAATTAATTAAAATCACATAAAGTTAATCATTTCTCTTGATGATTATATCAGCCACATTTCAAGGGCTCAACAGTTACATATGGCTTACTGGTCACCTTCTGGACAGCAATGACTGAGACCACGCATGCCATCACAAAAATCTCCATTGGACGGTACTGCTCTAGAACAATTTGCCATCGGTTACCAAACAGTGTATTGGACAGGTGACTATAGGAAATCAAAATAATAAACCTGATTGGAACAGCTAAAAGCTTGAAACTTGATCGCACATCTAATGTGCACTGGGCCTGATCTGGTTTTCAACATTGTGTGTGTGTGTGTGTATTATATTTGGATTTATCGCTAATGTATTTTGTCATTGTGGGTAGTCCTTTCTAAATCTGAGTACAAATACTCAGAATTTATATAATAATTTGTCCAACTCCAATTCTCAAGTACTTTGCTCATAACCACTCTACCCCAAACAGTAACACTAATACTTATTAAACCACATTATCACTCACATGTACCAATTCTTAATATATGAGTGTGTGGTTCAGTCAGGGCCATCATCTACACCTCATCACCTTCATCCACCCCGTAGTAGATGACACAATGCTGTCAGGCACTCACTAAGTCAATGCCCATCATGTGGGCTAAGTGTGTGTCAAAAAGGACCAAACCCAGTAATCTAAAGTATATTTCCTTAAATACAGTAGTACACAGTATTATCTATATCTCTTAAAGCATGAATGGCACCTAAGTGTCTTCAGAATTGTTGTTCCTAAAGAGTTCTGACGGAATCTAAACTCTTAATTACAAATAAAAAGAAACAAAATACTAGACCCCCTTACTAATGAAATGCAGAACCTATGCTTTTGTCATTTACTCATTCAAACATCTCTCAGGCTTCTATGATGGGATTCAAGCGAACAGAAAGAGGACTGGTTCCTGCTCGTCATCTAGCAAGAGCACCTTGCTCTGGAGTAAGCATGCCAAGTAAGGGAGGTTGACGGCATTCATCCTTTGAAGACTCATGAGGAGAGAGGTTGGCCCTGAGGAAATAGCAATGCATTTGCTAGACATAAAGATGTCTTCATCAGAAGGAAGTCTTACTCAAACAAACAACCCTAAAAGATCCATGGCTAGAACTCATCATGTGACGGCCTCTAGAGTTGCTTCCACATCCCCAAAAGTCTATCATCATCCTTCAAATGGAAACACAGAAATAAAGAATAAAAAAATTCAACCAAACACAAGGAACTGAGAAATCACGTCCTGCTAAATGAGATGAACTTTGTACAACTCAGTGAAAACAATGGAACCTCCCCACCAATTAGTAGCACCCACAGCACATTTCTAGCAATGCTTTGAGTCCCAGCAGGAAAAGAACACTGTACAAAATGAAAATCACTTTCTAGCTGGTTTAGATAGAATTCTATCCAATTAATAACCTACGTTCCTGATGCTAAAACCTCAAGAAATAAAAGATGTACTATTAACATGATAGTTCAAAAATTGACAGCTTCCATATTAACTTTCAAAATTAAGAGTGTGTATGTCTATAGTCATCCTCCAAAATGTAATTCATGCAATCATCACATAATATAAACTTTTACAAATTCTACTAAATTAATCACATTGCATTACATAAATTTTTTTCCTAATAGAGAAAGGTTGACAAACTAGATCTGATCATCTTCTAAGTAGGACTAGTAAGACTAGTCCTATATTGAATACAAGGAAAGAGAACAGCATTTACACAGACGAATCTCTTACTGGTAACATTTTTACTCAAATGGTACATCAATAAAGCTGACTAAATCAAGTACTCTACCTCCGAGGGCATAGGAGACATTCAATTAAACAAAACAACAATTAGCAGGTTATTTTGATTGCTGATACTTTGTTGTGGTTGTTGCTAAAGTCTCCAACTCACTGCTGAAAACTTAAGACAGGTGTACTAAGTATCTGGCACACAATACTGAGGTAATTATCTGGGAATTAGTACCCACAGTTAAAGTACATGAGTAAGGTACAAAAACTAAAGCTAACACCCACATAGTTCATAAATTCCGTTATTGTATTCTAGCAGTAAGAACCTAAACCCTTTCTTTTAACCAAGATAAAACTAGTTGAGTCCCAGTCAAGCAACAAGGGCCATTCTTTCGTGCTAGAATTTCCCCATCACAAAGCTAAGCAGTAACATGGACATTAATGTTCAGATGTTGTTCAAGAAAACAACTTAAAACCAGAGTAATTTAAGGCTGGGAAGACTTTGTGGTTTACAACTTTCCAGATGCACTATTTCAAAATAAAGTTATTTCAAAAGGGAGTATGCCATATTGCAGCATCAAATTTCCAACTACCAGACTCTAATGCTTCTTTATGGCATTTCAGTCAGGGGTGTCTAACAGTGAAATTTATATTTACTCAATGTTGCCAGGACAACAATAAAGAAGATCTTATTCTTGTGATTAACTGATTCCATTGGTTTTACAGGCCATCTGGGAATTTCTGAATGAAATTTTAGAACAGTCCTCTATTTAAAAACTATTTCATTTATAGAGTAAGCTTTAAATATAAACATGTATTTATGTTCCCCTTATAAAATACAACATGGTTCAAATTACTGAATAATACTATATGGAAAGAAAAGAAGAAAATCATTTTGGAGGGAAACAGCAAAGAGAGAGCACCAATTATTAAAACCTACACAAACTTCTTTTCAATAAAACCCTATCAAAGCAACACAGTACTGCACACTATAAATATCGATTGCATAAATTCTTAGTCTCTGCATGACAATTCAGGGGAAAGTTTTCCTTATGTACCTCAGAGATTGTTGTCCAAGCCCATCCAAACCAAGGTGCCCAATGCAAACTGCCAAACTCCCACAGGGGAACCACGGCAGGTAGTGCAACCCGCCTTGCCCAGTTCTGAAAGCATGAAGGTGAGATTGCAGGCCGAACTACTAACCCAGACAGCACATCAATCCCACCAGCTTTGCGTTCCAGTCCTCGTCATTCTTCACAAGCTGCCCCATCATTCTCCGGGAAAAGTGTCCAGTAGATCCTGATCCCTACCCTCTTTCTGTACAAATGCATGTGTCAGAGTTCTTGTGAACTTTCTCTGTGGAAAGGAAACTCTGACTAGACACTCCTACTGACAAGCTGAAACGCAGTTCGCTG